>JAOTOM010004095.1:0-52500 GCA_034440615.1 Ashinkailepas kermadecensis | reverse complement strand
CTACCACTAGTTCAGGCCAAGAAACTCGACGAATGTTGAGGTCTACGACACCGCGGGTCGTATCGTACCTACCATTATGCCACCATCGTGCCACCATACCGCCACCGTACCATCATACCACCGTCGTACCATCATACCACCATCGGCTAAAGTATATCAAGCACGTTCAATTGTCCAACGTTTGACTGTGCAAAGCAAATTCAGGCCGTTCCAACTCTGCGGACACTTTGTGGAATGGTTAGCAACTAAAGCTTGAGACAGCGAGGCGTCTCTCCGACGTCTCTCCTGCCGACCGCCCGAGAGCCGCCGCTCGACCGCTGCCGCGCCCAGCACACCCGCCCGAAGTTAGCGATTGTGCGGACACTGTTCGAGATAAGGTCTCATTCCATTTATTAATGACACAAGGATAAAGTTGAGCGTGAATACAAAAATAGATGTTTCGAAAAAAAATGAGAGGTGTTGTTTTTCGTCGAAATTTTATACGATGTTTCGTTTAACTAGTTTAGAATAACTTGTAAAATATACTGAAACATTTATGTACGCCAGCGAGCCACCGGGAGGGGAGGGTTATTTTTGTCTCTTCCCCTTTGTTTTTTTTTCTGCGATAACAGCCAAGTCAATTGAGACGGCAGCTTGGGACATTCAGCATCTTCAAATACAAACCTAGGATATCTGGTGTAAAAAATGGACCTCGAGGTCATCTTAGGTCATGTCCGAATAACGCGATAAATTCATTCGTAGGTGTATTTCACGTCTCAAACGGTTGTTTGTTGTTATGAGCATGGCTGGTATTTCACGTCTCAAACGCTTGTTTGTTGTTATGAGCTGGAATTCCCGTCCCGTTGTTTGTTGTTATGAGCTGTTGTTGTTGTTCCTGGCGGTTGTTTGTTGTGATGAGCATGGCTGGAATTGCCGGGTGGGTTGGGGGCGTCTGGACCTTCTGGATTGCTACCCTGCTTATGTTAATTTGTCATTTTCCTTATTAAATCTGAAAATATGTTTTGAAAATACAGACTTGGTACCCCTGGCTTCGTGAAAGACCTCCAGCCCTGGCGATAAGACACAATCTGATCAATGTATGCTGACAGATCAATACAGGTGCAGCTAGTGAAACAAGATCTCATTTTGTTACCGTGTGACTTCAGCTAGATCATTCTAGGTCAAACTGATAATAATATTTGTATTCAAATATAATGACCGCTTTGGACTGGACAAGATATTCAAGTCGTTATGAAGTCGGTATGTCGGTTACCAAAGACATTTTTGCCTGTAAGGTCATTAAAGGTCAAATATATATATATATATATATATATATATATATATATATATATATATATATATATAATATATATATATATATATATATATATATATATATGTTTTCAGATACAATGCCAGGTCTTATTATAATTTCATCACAAACTCGATAGCAGGTGCTGCTTTTATCGCCTGAAACGGTTTCTTGCTGTTATCAGATACAATATAACACAATTATAATGGCAGGTCAATTCAGTTGTAATTATTCTAGAGAGGTCAGTATCTACAGCGTGGCCTCAATTAAAACACGCTGATTACGACAGAACAGGAGAGAGAACACGCTGGGGATTTGAAAAAAGGAAAGTGTAGGTCCATTTTTTGCAAGCTCCTCATAGAAATGTGCCGTATAAACATGTAACAATGTAACATTGTACATTGAACAAAAATTGCAATGTAGTATCTCCTCCCTCGATAACCTTACTTGATCAGAGGACAACCAGTTCAGATTACATAATTGTTGGAATCTAATGCATGGAACGACAAATATTACTCTAACGCCCTTTATTAAAGTAGCGATTAGTAAAGTAACGATGAACGAAAATAAAGACTCTTGAAGTCAGTGTACTCGAGGTGTCACGCCATATTATACGTATATACAAAATTTTGTAGCATATGCGAATATTTATGTCAGTTTTTCAAGACCTCTGAGAAAATAATGTAGCCCTAGATAATATAATTGCATTGCACGAACACATTTGACCTGTGTTTGATTCAGACAAGTCGACCACATTCGAGGTCGACATCTTGACCTCGATCCCAGGCCAGAAAGGGGTTACATGGGAAATTTGAGGTGCACCCTGCATGCATTCAACTAAGGCTGATATTTTATGCTACCCCAATGCCCTAGTTTGCGTTAAATACATGACCTCTCGAAGACAGTCAAATCGTTTTACTTGATATGACCTGTGTGTGACCTAACCAGTAACATCCAGGTAAAAGCGTATTTTTATCGATTCAAGTATCCAATTGGGCATTCCACGACAGACCGACCAGGGTCCGGCACCCTCATGTCTCAGATTTTGGGCAAAATTGGTGTATAGGGTTATCTTATGGCTTGAAATCACCTGTGCATATCTTACTTCGACCAGGTCAACGGTTCAGGAATTATAGCCTCGGATATTTCTGGAAGGTTACACTGCAAGGTTATGTTCGGTGACCGATAACTAAATGAATTACCAGTCAAAATATAAATATCCAGATATTTTTTAACTCGCAAAGATTCAAGGATTCTAATTCTGAACATATTTATATGTGATGAGTAATAATAGAGTTGCCCCATCACATCAGGTCACGTGACCTCCGGTGACCTCGATGCCCGTGAAATTGTTGTTTTTTTAATTCATAGATTGGAAGAACCATGTTTTGGCTTGATATATAGTTTTAAAAAAGACGTTTTTCTATAAATCCTTATTTGGAGGGTGCAAACTTTACCGTATTTGAAGTATTTCGAAGATTGAGCTACTAACTCGGTCGTCTCTCCGACCAAAATTGAGATGCGGTTTGATAACACGTAGCAACGTGTTCTCTGGCATGGTGTGGATTTATATCTTCTAATGTACATATTTACCTCCAATATCCAGTTATCTATATAAGACAAAAGGTGCCTACTGACGTCAGAAGTGACCATCGGCCTCAACTGAACTGTCGTCGGCACCAGTAGCCTGTGTTTTGTTATATCCAGTTATTTCGCTGAGTAAATACGTCTCAATTTAGTTCGCCGAGAACACTTCCTGACATCTGTTAATGCTTGTATTCTCACAGATAACACGATCCGTAGGGATTCATGAGGGCAATGTATGCACCATGGTTACACAGCCATTTTATGTTTAGCACAAACATGTATCCAACTGAGAAATAAGGAGGTACATCACGTCACATTCATGCCCCGTCAGAAGTGCATCGAAGTGCCGTTTGCATATTTGAGAGCATGGAAACGATCCAAAGTTTTTGTTATATGCCCAAAGACAGATGGACACACAAATCTGCAAGTAGCTGCGGTAAGAAATCATGTTTCATATGTGCACCAATTGTTTCTGTCTCGTGTCTAGCTTGTCTTTGTTCACCTATCGTGACACTTTCACGGTACGTCCCTCGCCGTTCGACAATACGTGTACCAAAACAGTCGTAACATCAGCAGGCGAAAACTTGTGACATTTTTGTGTTCCCTTGACGGCGAGAGCTTTTGTAAGGCGACCTGCGAAGCTCGCAGTGACCTTCTGCACCTCTTCCTTCGTGACAAAGCAACTCCGAGACAGGCCTCACAATTTCTCGCGAACATCGCCAGCTCTCGGAACTCCCTTAGCTCTTAGGTGGCTATGTGCATCCCCCAGTGTTCCTCCCAAGCCTCAGAAACATCACAGTCCGGTCCGCTCTAGCTCTCACGGGACCTCCATACTCCGCAAGTTATTTCGGGCTGGCAATGACATTCTAGCTCTAAAATTGGCTCTCAGTATCCCTCACAACGATAGCTAGCCCTTAGGGAATCTTTAGATTTCAGGGGGCCCTATTCAGCTCATAGGGACCCCTTCCAAGGCTCTTAGGCATCCCAGTCCAGTCCTCTCTAGCGCTCGGCTACCATTTCCAATCGTCAGGGGTCCTCTCCAGCTGCTAGGGCCCTTCCCTATCCTTGACAGTCTTTCTAGCTTCAAGGGCTTTCTAGCTCTGACATTGGCCCTTAGTATTCCTCACAATCATTGACCTAGGGACTCTTCTTAGCTCTCAGGGAACTCTATTCGCACTCAGGGGTCTTCTCATGCTGCTATGGATCCTTACTAGTTATCGACAGTTCCCGTGGTTTCAAGAGCATTCTAGCTCTGAGGCTGGCCCTCAGTATTCCTCACCTCAATTGCCAGCCAACAGGGAGTTTTCCTCTCTGGTGGCATTATTAATCCATTGGGGGCCGCTCTCAACATCAAAAGAATCCCAGTCCAGTCCTCTCTGACTCTCAGGAGATCCTTTGCACCACTCAAGGCTCTCTCCCGCTTGTAGGGGCCCATCACAGTTCCCAATAGTCCTGTCTAGTTCTCATCTCGGGGAATTTCAGATCTGATATGGGCCCTCACTAGTCCTCTCCAGCTCGCATGGGTCCTGTTGATCCCTCAGGTGCCCTTTCAGACCCAAAGAGCCTCCCAGCTTTCTCAGACCTTCACGTGCCTGTTTATTCTTCAGCCGTTAGGGGTCAATTCAAGCTGAGACTGCTCTTTCCAGCTGGTATAGGAACTCCAGCCCTCGGGCGGGTTCTCTCTTGTCTTCATGACCCTTGCCAGCCCTCAGGGTGGACCTCTTCACGTGTCAAGGGCACTTTCCACGCAAGCTATTAAATGCACTTAATCATTTCTTCGGTTATATTTCTGCCCCTCAGGGCGGTCGACTGGAGGGCTCCATTGGACTCGACAGGGAGCTGGTACCCCTTCACCCCTTGGAAACGCCACTACTGCGTAGCAGCCCGGGCCCCTTCATGGGCTTAGGAGCCCTTTATGTAGCGCCTGGAACCCTCTGCTTCAGCTCGGATCGTCTCCGAAGTTCCGGGTCTGTTTATCGGCCTGAGGCCCGCTGTCAGCTCTGAGACCCTCTCCATCAGCTTGAGCCAAATCCGACCCAGTGGCTCTGCACGTCCGGCCTAGGACCCCATCCGTCGGCTCAGAGACCCTCTTTCACGGCTCAGCTCACTCTCGGTCCGGTCAGAATCTCCTCTTCAAAAGCTTGGGCCTCCTCTATTATGCAAGGGACCCCTGTGCGGTTCCGGCCCTCAAGGGCCCAAGGGTCCTTCATGCCAGCTCTGGGCTCTCCCCGACGGCCCGAGTCCTCCAACGGCTAGGAGTCCTCTTCGTCGGCGAAGGGGACCTCCTTAGCGATCCAGGGCCTCCCCTGTCAGGCCGGAGGTCCTCTTTCAACAGCTTGGGCCACTTCGGTCGGCCCAAGGGCTCTTTCTGACGGCCCGAGATCCCAGCGGCAACTAGGGCCCCTCCGTCATTTCAGGGGCCCTCTTTGACGACCCAGGGCCTTTTCCGGCAAGCCGGAGGGCCCTTTTCAAACGCTTGGACCCTGTCCATCAAGTCAGGAGCCCTTTCCTGGTTTGGGCTCTGCTGACAGCCCGGCCTGGCCGAGTTAGAAGTACACTCCTCGATAATCTTCACATGTGATAAAGTTTGCGCTCTCCAAGCGAACATTTGTAGCAAAAACGCGACATGCAACCAGCCGTCGTTACTCGAAGTCAAGCGCGTTGCACCTCATTCCCGGACACGTTCGGTACAGATGGAAATGGCACTTGGAAGTGTTATATACCGGATCTCGTGCTCCTATTGATGACATCCTGTGTCCGTTCCTGAGCTGAAGTCGAGTTCAACATCAAGTCGAGTTTAACATCAAGTCAAGTTCTACATCAAGTCGAGTTCAACATTTGAAGTCGAGTCGACATCAAGCGACATCTGGTTGCTATCAACGACGGCTGTTGCGTGGAATTCGAATCGGCTGAAGCAGCCGTCCGCCGGACGGGCGCCTGGCGATGGGCGATGTTTGTTTGCACTGACCCGCTTCTCACTGGCGGCGACGCTTCCCACAAAGTAACTGACCGGCCCGACGGGTCGCCATGGTTTTCCGCGCAGTCCATTGGCGCGGCCTGCAGCAGGCGGCCGTTCCCTGCCCGCCGGTGCTGCCCGTTGTGGCCGGCAGGCCCGTGCCATCCGCACCGGATGCCGACGGTGTCCGACTGTGGACCGCGTAACGGACCCGGCCGCACCGGAACACGGCCCGAGCATCGGCACCGCCGTCACCACACTGGTGCCGTCACCAGCCGGGTGCACCACCAGCACCAGCGGCGGCGGCGGCCGCCGCACCGGCCGACGCTGGCTGCGCGTGTATCCACAAGGTATCACGTATGACCCAGCTGCCGTCAAAGGAGTCTGGTCGCGTGTCGCGTCGTCGCAGCGGCGGCCACCGGAACCGATGCCGATCCGCCGATCGGATATCGCGGGTACGACACCATTGACCTCCAGACAGGACCTGGCGGATGTGACGTCACGTATCTCCGGGTCAGCCGTCAGGAATGTGACGTCAGCTACCTCCGGAGCAAATCTCAGGAGAGCACCTCTTGCTGAGGCACCAACTGACCGTGACTCGGAGGTCTGAGGCCAGACCTGCCTGCCGACGAGTTTCGAGGAAGTGACAGGTCTACTTCAAAGCAGACATGGCAGGAGATATCACCAGCACTCGGGGCCCAAATTTTTCGAAGTAACCTCAGTAACCTCGAGCCCAGATCTTAGTGGCCTGACACGTCTCTAGTAGCATGCAAAACTCTTCACATCGGCTCAGACACGCGTCAAACACGCGGCAAAAACCGGCACCAAGGCGGACACGTCACCGGGTGCGTACGACCGCCGACAAAAACGCCGACCACCCTCGGCCAACATTGCGCGCGTGAAGTGGAGCCAGCCGTCGATCCTGGGATCTTGGGATTGGAAACGGCGCGGCCGGCCGGCGCGTGATCTGGCGAACCGCTCCACTTTCTCCGGCGGCGCAGACACCGGCAGAAGCGCAACACGACTGGAAACGTTTTGTCAGCCGGCGGTGAAGTGAAGCGAAAGGGGTGACTGTTGGATCGATCGCGATCGCGATCTCGGCTGAAGCTAGGCTTGAGTTGCAGATGTTTCTGCCATCAGCATGACCGGGCTACCAGAGAGAAACATCTTGCTATCGCATCTAGTGTGGACGTGTGTCATTCAGTGAGGCGACGGCGGATGTGTGCGATTAAGAGCAATGATTCGTGATAATCAAAGGAAGGAAGGCCAGTGTGCTGGCATTCAGCTGGCAACATCAACAAAACAAAAACAAACTCACAGCTTATGGGTCGGATAACTTCCTCGCCATTATCCACAAACGATCTTGTGCATTTCAGCTATAGCGTTTTCTGTATTAGACGTCTCGCCTGGTTCGAATATTCTGCCGCTGTTGCAATATTACCAGACTTGTTCGCTGACATAACCCTTCTGGGATAAAGAAGTTAGCGCTTAATGTATATGAACTGGCACACTATCATGGTGAGTCACTAAAGCTATCGCAACAAGCAATGAGTCACTAAAGCTGTCGCAACAGGCAATGAGTAACTAAACCTATCACAACAGACAATGGGTCAATAAAGCTATCACAATAGGCGATGAGTCACTAAGGCTATCACAACAAGCAATCCGAATGTATCATACTGCAATAACGTGCCCGGTATCATGGTCAGTGGACAAAAAGAAATAATGACACCCCTTTTCGTTCTCAACTACGTCCTGGTGATAGTGTCAATTTTTGTTTTGTAAGTGGTAGAACAAACCACTGGGAACAACTTATGATCACTCATATATTAATATCAAAGCGAATGAGGAATGATTCCAGAAGGGGGATGTAGACCTGAAATGTTCTAATTATGCGGGTCATGAGTCCGTCCTGTTGCCTTTTCAAAATTGTGAAAGATTCAGGAATTTTGTCGCCAAGATTCAATTGCAATATCTTGCTAGGAAATCAGACTATGCACTTACTTTCTGCCATGGAGGGGAACCTGCCCCCACACCTAAATATATAATTCCTTCTATTAGCCCCATCCCTCGCCACCGGTAATAACCAGTTGCTACCTTGCTGCTGACGACGGCCCTTCCTGTTACTGACCACAATCTGCCATGCTGATTGCAGCCCGTCCTGCTGATAGTAGCCTGTCCCGCTAATTACAGCCTGTCCTGCTGCTGACTACACACTGACCTGTTGCTGACCACAGCCTGTCCTGCTGCTGACTACACCCTGACCTGCTGCTGACCACCGCCTGTCCCGCTAATTACAGCCTGTCCTGCTGCTGACTACACACTGACCTGCTGCTGACCACCGCCTGTCCCGCTAATTACAGCCTGTCCTGCTGCTGACTACACACTGACCTGCTGCTGACCACGGACTATACTGCTGCTGACCACGGACTATCCTGCTGCTGACCACAGCCTGTCCCGCTAATTACAGCCTGTCCTGCTGCTGACTACACACTGACCTGCTGCTGACCACAGCCTGTCCTGCTGCTGACTACACCCTGACCTGCTGCTGACCACAGCCTGTCCTGCTGCTGACTACACACTGACCTGCTGCTGACCACAGCCTGTCCTGCTGCTGACTACACACTGACCTGCTGCTGACCACAGCCTGTCCTGCTGCTGACTACACCCTGACCTGCTGCTGACCACAGCCTGTCCTGCTGCTGACTACACACTGACCTGCTGCTGACCACGGACTATCCTGCTGCTGACCACAGCCTGTCCTGCTGCTGACTACACCCTGACCTGCTGCTGACCACAGCCTGTCCTGCTGCTGACTACACACTGACCTGCTGCTGACCACGGACTATACTGCTGCTGACCACGGACTATCCTGCTGCTGACCACAGCCTGTCCTGCTGCTGACTACACACTGACCTGCTGCTGACCACAGCCTGTCCTGCTGCTGACTACACCCTGACCTGCTGCTGACCACAGCCTGTCCTGCTGCTGACTACACACTGACCTGCTGCTGACCACGGACTATACTGCTGCTGACCACGGACTATCCTGCTGCTGACCACAGCCTGTCCTGCTGCTGACTACACACTGACCTGCTGCTGACCACCCCTGCAAGCCTGTCCTGCTGCGACTACACACGACCTGCTGCGACCACCGCCGCCGCAAGCCTGTCCTGCTGCGACACACACGACCTGCTGCTGACCACGGACATACCGCACCACGGACCGCGCGACCACAGCCGTCCGCAATACAGCCTGTCCTGCTGCACTACACACTACCTGCTGCGACCACAGCCTGTCCTGCTGCGACACACCCTGACCTGCTGCGACCACAGCCTGTCCTGCTGCTGACTACACACTGACCTGCTGCTGACCACAGCCTGTCCTGCTGCTGACTACACACTGACCTGCTGCTGACCACAGCCTGTCCTGCTGCTGACTACACCCTGACCTGCTGCTGACCACAGCCTGTCCTGCTGCTGACTACACACTGACCTGCTGCTGACCACGGACTATCCTGCTGCTGACCACAGCCTGTCCTGCTGCTGACTACACCCTGACCTGCTGCTGACCACAGCCTGTCCTGCTGCTGACTACACACTGACCTGCTGCTGACCACGGACTATACTGCTGCTGACCACGGACTATCCTGCTGCTGACCACAGCCTGTCCTGCTGCTGACTACACACTGACCTGCTGCTGACCACAGCCTGTCCTGCTGCTGACTACACCCTGACCTGCTGCTGACCACAGCCTGTCCTGCTGCTGACTACACACTGACCTGCTGCTGACCACGGACTATACTGCTGCTGACCACGGACTATCCTGCTGCTGACCACAGCCTGTCCTGCTGCTGACTACACACTGACCTGCTGCTGACCACAGCCTGTCCTGCTGCTGACTACACACTGACCTGCTGCACCACACCTGTCCTGCTGCTGACTACACCCTGGCCTCTCTGACCACAGCCTGTCCTGCTGCTGACTACACACTGACCTGCTGCTGACCACGGACTATCCTGCTGCTGACCACAGCCTGTCCTGCTGCTGACTACACCCTGACCTGCTGCTGACCACAGCCTGTCCTGCTGCTGACTACACACTGACCTGCTGCTGACCACGGACTATACTGCTGCTGACCACGGACTATCCTGCTGCTGACCACAGCCTGTCCTGCTGCTGACTACACACTGACCTGCTGCTGACCACAGCCTGTCCTGCTGCTGACTACACCCTGACCTGCTGCTGACCACAGCCTGTCCTGCTGCTGACTACACACTGACCTGCTGCTGACCACGGACTATACTGCTGCTGACCACGGACTATCCTGCTGCTGACCACAGCCTGTCCTGCTGCTGACTACACACTGACCTGCTGCTGACCACGGACTATACTGCTGCTGACCACAGCCTGTCCTCCTGCTGACCACGGACTATCCTGCTGCTGACCACAGCCTGTACCGCTGCTGACTACACACTGACCTGCTGCTGACCACGGACTATACTGCTGCTGACCACGGACTATCCTGCTGCTGACCACAGCCTGTCCTGCTGCTCTGACTACACCCTGACCTGATGCTAACCACAACCTGTCCTGCTGCTCTGACTACACCCGAACCTGATGCTGACTACACCCTGACCTGATGCTGACCACAGCCTGTTGTGCTGCTGACTACACACTGACCTGATGCTGATCGCAGCCAATCCTGCTGCTGACCATATCTTGTCCTGCTACTGATCCAAGCCTGTCTTGCTGCAGACCATATTTAACCCTGCTGTTAACCACATTCTGCTTTGCTGCCGATTACAATCTGTTCTTCTGCTGACCACAGCATACCCCATTGCTAACCAGGGCCCGCCTTCCTGCTGGTCAGTCTGTCCTGCTGCTTATCACAGCTTGTTCTGTTGTTGACCAGAATTATGCTGATTGCTGATATACTATTTTTATCTCTACTATTCTGCAATTCAACATAATCGTATGACATAGCATAAATCTGACATCATGGCCTATATTGCATGCAAGATCTTCTTTCATTTTGTGGTTTCGTTGAATTCACACTGAGAAGAAACAAATGTCTTCATCCCTTCCTCGTTGACGAATCTGTGGTGTGCCCAGGTCAGCACGCAGTAACTAGCAAACGGTGGCGCAGCAAGGATTTTTATGAGGGAGTTCCGACCAAAACAGACAATGAGGGGGTTCCGACCAAAACAAAAATAAGATGATACAGCGAGAGCTTCCGGCGCGCAAAACGCACCGAAATAAAGTGTTTTGCGTGCTGGAAATATCAAAATTAATCGTTTGATCCAGTGTATTTTTGGGCGCTAAGGAGGAGGGGCCTTGCCTGCGCCTCTGCTAGCAAACAAAACGTGATGAGCACTGGGGGAACAGTTTGTATCTGGCCTGTGCCGGAGTGTCAAGTGACCAGACTGGCAGGATTTCGGAGTGGTCAAGTGATCGGAATGGCAGGATTTCGTCAGTAGCAGAATTTGCTGTGTTTAGCTGGACACACTCGGCCAGCAGGTCGCTGTAGCCAGATCGTAAATGCACGATTTTCTCTACCAATGTGGGAATAAAACATGAACGAAAAAGTTGTGTCACTGTAGTGTTGTTTCGTGGAGCCCTTGCTAAAGAGCGAAATCTAACTCGACAATCGTATGGAAGTACAAACACATTAACTCGTTGGATGCTGAACTGTTTGCCTGCCGCTGCTCTGCAGACTTCGCTCCGGTTTGCTGTTGCCTCTGTTGCTAACGACGACTTGCACTGGGGCATCTACCGTCCACCGAGCGATCGTTGGCAGGGTCGACAGATCCTGGTTGCATAGCCTTCATCGGTGACCTACACTGCCAGCAAGGCCAGCCAGTACACCGCCTGCAGCCGAACCGTATATTGTGTCGGAGGGATGCCTGACAAGCACGATCTAAACTTTAAAGAAGACCGCCGATCACTGTCCTGACCCGGTTTAAGTTGGACACATACACACACACAGACACACACACACACACATACGCACTAAGTTGTCACCCCACTGACTGACTACGTCAGTTCCACGACCTGGAGCGAGATCGAGTTGAAATCATACCGGCACTCTCCTCCCAGCACTGGAACAGAACTCCTGTAACGGCGATCAAATATATAATATAACATGCTGATGGCTCGGCAATGGCTCACAAACTGGGTGTATGATGGCGGCGGTGGCGCCACACTGAATGATGGTATCATTTCGCTGACTTTATTGCCAAGCCGGCGCCAAGATAAGATAGTGCGGTGCAGTATTCCAGGCCACGTTCTAGCCCCATCTGAGAGGCGAACGATTGCACGACCAATAGTGTGGTGTGCATACCGATGTGTAGCATCGATACTTCGACCTTCTCGCCGTTGCTTGACCTGGAATGCGGTGCCATAGCTGAACTAGAACGACGCTTATAGCTGCTGTACTTTGGATTTTGTTTGGCAAAAGGAGAACAGCTCGTAAGTTTGTGATGCAGAGAGGGAAATCAATTTGCTTTTCGCGAACCCACGGAGTCCGATATCACAGGCGGAGAACTAAAAAAGTGACGTCAAAGATTACCCGGTGCATTTACGAGTTCAGCCACCCTATAATATTGGCATCGCTTCCACTTGCAACTTGCGCATCTAGCTGCAAGTGGCCGAGTCCAGGATTTGCGACAGCATGATTAGATTCGATATCAACAAAATACACCAGAGCGTCGCCCACAAAATTACGAATTGAAATGTCAACACCCAGTTCTAGAACACTTGACCTTAGCTTACAGAATGAAGGAGCTAATTCAGCTTTGTCATCTTGCTGAATGAGAGGAAGTATTGGCGAAAAACAACGATTTCTTACCTATCCATGATAAATTAACCTCCATAAATTATGATAAATTAATGTAATGGCGTCAAACCAATTCGGCGAAAACAATCTTCTCCAATTATCAGCTTTCGAAGCGAAGAAGAAAATTTTCATCTTACTGTATTCATGCTGTGATAATGTTAACTCCAAACGGTCAGCAAATTCTATTTGTGGTTTGTGATATCGGAACCACTATATTAGGGTTGTTATTATGCACATTATTTCCAGTGCAGGCAGCTTGAAGCCTCTAAGAGCTCCCCAAAATGTTCGAAAAATTGAATTCATTCTTGTAGGGAATCACCTTAACCTCCGAAGAGTGACTCGGAGTTGATTAATTTTCTTAGCCTTCGAGGAGCCAGGAATCCGTACCCTCTCACTTTTCACTTCAACCAAGTCGCTTCTGGGCGCGGATGATTCAAGACAGGTCGAACCCCAAATAACAAACAACACAACAACAAACAAATCAGGTCGCTCCATCGTTCATGCTAAAATGCATTCGTCTCAGGCGTATCCTGTGAGTTATTTATTTATCTGATTCGCAATCCACCCTTGCATTGCAGCAAAATTGCACGAACAAAGGTGCATCGTGCACATTTGCCACCCAAAGTTCGCACAAAATCCGTCGACGACAAACTCCACCCACACGCACCGCGTCTGTTGAATCGGCGATCAGCAAAATCTGACCTACCGACTCTGATCCCACCTGACCTACGAACCGTGACCCCACCTGACCTACCAACCGTGACCCCACCTGACCTACCAACTGTGACCCCACCTGACCTACCAACCGTGGCTCCACCTGACCTACCAACTGTGACCCCACCTGACCTACCAACCGTGGCTCCACCTGACCTCCCAACTGTGACCCCACCTGACCTACCAGCCGTGCCCCCACCTGTCCTGTCGTGCTCACACCCAGCCGATGTTGCGTTGTATTGGATGGCGTGTGCAGGAGGGTGGAATGGTGGCAGGTGCTGGTCGGCGGCCAGCTACCAGATATGGTTCACACGGATGTTGTGCTCATCCAGCCGCAACACAGACAGCTGACAAGGACAGCCGGCGCTGGCACGGCACCTGCCAGCGCTGGCAACGTTCGTGTCGGTGGCGATACCGGCTCATACCAGAGACAGTATCGGCGCATACCAGACATAATGCCGGCGCACACCAGAGACAGTACCGGCTCATACCAGAGATAATGCTGGCGACAATACCAGAGACAGTACCGGCACATACCAGACATAATGCCGGCACATACCACTGAAAGTGTCGGAGAACATCGAGGACAGCAGCGGCAGGTAGCAACAGCACGTATCAACCGGGGGACGCATAAGAGAGTATCGACACATGCCAACGTGAAGCTTGCTGCCTACAAAAGCTGACGAGAAAGAAATTAACTGCGTGCTGTGGCAGAACATACACACAAGACACTTGTACTAAAATAACACATCGAAAATGTGTAGAGATGATGATAAGTCAAGAACGTCATTTTTTACTTCGTTCATGAGATAATTCATGAAGGAAATGAATAAGTGCGATAGCTGAAAACCGAAGTTAGCGGTCATTTCCTCAGAAGCAATTGTCGCACTAAGGTGGTGATTATCACACACCCAGATCGTAAGTTAGATATTACTAAAGGTAAGAAAAAACGCAGTACTTTGTTGAGCTTAGTGAAAATTCCCTAGCGTTGTGTCAGAAGAAGATCTTAGTGGAAGGTGGCGACAGCTGCAGATGACATATTTAACGACACATCTGTTGATGAAGTGTAAATTAGTCAAGAGAGTTTTTTTTCCGGCCGTTGACGGCGCCTCCGTAGGATTACAACGGAAGCAGACGCCACCTGGCCTGGTCATGATATTGTCGGAAGACTACCATTCATGCTACCAGGTCACCCAAGGCAGCTGTATCACCGAGGTCGCTAGGTTTGCTGCCGGGTAATTCTAGAGCGACGAGAACGGATGCACCCTTCGGGTAGATTGATGACTGTAGTGTGTCATTAATAACAGGCGACAGGTGAGCCATTGCAAAAGAGCACCACTACAGGGCAGCACCACTGGATTAGGAGCGCCTTCATGGATGGTGGCAGACGACAAGCGACAGACGACAGGCGATAGACGGCAAAGGACAGACGGCAAGGGACAGGCGACAGGCGGTAGGCATCAGAGGACAGGCGGCAGAGGGCAGACGACAGGCGGCAGACATCAGAGGGCAGGCGACAGGCGGCAGACGACAGGCTGCAGGCATCAGAAGGCAGGCGACAGGCGGCAGACGACAGGCGGCAGACGACAGGCTGCAGGCATCAGAGGACAGGCGACAGGCGGCAGAGGACATGCGACAGGCTGCAGGCATCAGAGGACAGGCGACAGGCGGCAGACATCAGAGGGCAGGCGACAGGCGGCAGACGACAGGCGGCAGATATCAGAGGGCAGGCGACAGGCGGCAGAGGACGGGCGGCAGACATCAGACGACATGCGTCAGACATCAGAGGACAGGAGACAGGTGGCAAAGGACGGGCGGCAGACATCAGACGACATGCGTCAGACATCAGAGGACAGGAGACAGGTGGCAGACATCAGAGGGCAGGAGACAGGTGGCAGAGGACAGGAGACAGGTGGCAGAGGACAGGCGGCAGACATCAGACGACATGCGTCAGACATCAGAAGACAGGAGACAGGTGGCAGAGGACAGGAGACAGGTGGCAGAGGACAGGAGACAGACATCAGACGACATGCGTCAGACATCAGAAGACAGGAGACAGGTGGCAGAGGACAGGCGCGTCACACGAACTGGCCGATGACGTTGCTGGCCGGCGGCGGTCGGCACGGCTGGCGCCGCCCGACACCCGCCAAATATGGGCCAGTCGGGCCGACTACATCGCGACGATGACCGGCGCACCGTCAGCGCCGCTTTTGTGCGCCAATTCGGCGCGTCGGCGCGCCGCCGGCGCCGCCCGCGGCCCCGCCCCGGCCAACGGTACGCCGGCACGGCATGTGCTGCCTCACAGGTGGCACATGGTCGGACGCGAGGCTCACGACGACGGTGGACTGACGCACGTGAGGAACCCGTCCTTAATTTAGGGGGGTGCATGGTGAGCCGGTTTTGGTGCGTCGCTTGCCGGTGGCGGTGCTCATCTGAGTTGTGCGTCCACAAACGCGAAGACCAACAACTGTCCAAATACGGTTAGATTCCTTTGGCTTGGAGAGAGCAATGCTGATAATGGGGAATGGTCCCCCTCCCTTCTCCTCCCCATCAACCGGGAAAGGATTGCTTCTGATAAGAAGTTCACCATCTTTGGTGACACCCGATATGCACCAGCTTGTGATTATCTACCAACACTCAAACTTGTATTCCGAAAATACTTCACTTATCTATGCAATGTCCTGTATCGCGTGCACCCTTATTCACTACCGCATAGCTCGCCATTCAGCGCGCGTACGCCATATGGATGCGTCGACATAATGCAAACATGACAACAACCGACTGGCACGAGCGTCCACCGCAGAATTCTGCGTGCATTGCTGGGCCGAGATGTCGGGAGCGTCAATTGTCTGGTATCCAGTCGTCAGACGGTGTGTCCGTCGACGGGTTACGTGTGCCACCTCGGCACGGTCCGGCCTCGGCACAGTTGGCCATCCCAGAAATCAGTGACACCGCGTGCCTCGTGGACGTGCGGTATTCTCACGCTTTCTACCGTTCTGGGTGGCGGTTCACCGTGACGCATTGGAGCCGGCTCAATCTGGGTGAGATATGATCGTGCTTCAGCCCATTATGTGCTGGCTACAGCACGGTGTTCAACAGCTGTGAATCCGCTAAAAACGCTGGCATGCCGAAGAGGATTCCTAGTACTTTTCACCCGCGCAATTCAGTGCGCATGGAAGCAGGAACCTTCACACTTCACATATCAGCACAAAAACGTGATGACTTCACCCTAAAGCGTCGCCATTGAGCTGGCGTTGATAATGGATATCAAGCATCGAGAAGCATCGAGCATCGAGTATCCCATCAGCTTGGAGATCTACCGATTGACTTCGCCCATCAGGGAGAGAGGAGCAAGTGGCCAAGCCAACCAAATATTGGCAAACAGTTTGTGTTTTCTCTAGCGGATTTCTTTGCCTTTTTGTCTCAGAGGCGAGAGGCAATACCGCTGTATGGATTCCATAACATGGCCCTATGTTAAGGAATGTAAGCACCACTTTCCTCGTAGAGGAAAGTGGTGTATACTGGGTATGGGTCATAACGAAAAATCGACAAATCTCCCGAATGCGATCTGGGTCGTCTTTTGTCAACTACTAATACACGTATCTGCCGAGCATTTATGCTTAGCCATGATCGAGTCGTCGCACATAGGTGAGATGTGGATAGGTTTTTGACTGCCTGATGCCATTTCTACGGGTGGCCACTTACTAATCTTGAAACTAACAAGCAGCGATTTCTACTTGGTATCTTGCCATATAGAGAACACTGTGTGGTCCGTGAGTGTATTGGATGTCGCCGTCAGACATCATTCAGAAACATGTCGGACATACTTTTTGTCAGTCGAGGACATGTGGGGTATAATCAGGCTTAATTGAGGGTATACCGGGTGTACCCAGTCTTGGCCCGCCTAACGTCGCGCACGTTCTCCTCGTTTGGGGCTGTGGTAAATGACTACCTACAATCAGTCGCACGCCCAGAAGGCTATTTCGGGAGGGGCCAGGCTGGTTTTTACATCAATAGTCCCTTGGACTACGTTCACTGAATACCTACCATAGTTATTTTGGGGGTGGGCCATGGCCTCTGGCTCTTCCGCTGTGTGCACTTCTAGCAGCAGTAATATTAAGGTCGCAAAGAAGGAGCCAGGAGCTGCGATCTGGTTACGGCACTTATTTCCAGGGACATAATTATGACACCCGGGCCGAAAGTGCGCCTCAGGCAAAACAAAATGAGTGGTTATTCCCTAGCTCTCGATGGTGCCGTGGCATTTGTGGACTGGCTGCGTCGCTAACTGGGGTACGAGTTCAGCCCTATCTTACGGAAGGTCCAATGGACTCCGGGCAGAAGACGTAGACGATGCACCGAGCTTAGGGTGTCAGCGGAGGCATATCTTGTCACGGTAAAGCTTCCTTGGAAGCGTTCGGGTTCCTCCATAAAGTACGATTTTGCTCAACTAGTTTCTTCCCACTCGCCTTTACACAGCTGACATCTCCCCTCTCTCTCCCTCTATGTCACTCTCTTTATCCCGACTTCCCTTACATCTTCCACATCCCATCTATCCCTGACCCATCCTCTATCCTTTTATACCTCTCACTTTACCCTAAATTATTGTATTTCCTCTCTCCTGTGTTCTTATAAGTGATTGCATGCGCGTTTGGGAATTGCAAACATTGCATGAACTAATCATTTATCTACTTCAGCATGGGATTCCCATACGCCACCCATATTTCCCCACGTACTTTCCTAGTTTGTTCCACGCATGGCAGAACAGAAAGTGATCAACACTTCCTTCCGGGTGTGAAAAGCATTGTTTGAGTTTGTCGCGAACAAACAGCAGTAATTATTGATGCCAAACAAAGTATAGTATGCATTGCTTCATGTTCAATAATTATTGATACTTTCATTCTATGCTTAATTATTCCATCGGCTTAACGTCCTCCTAATGCCCCACTTTCTTTTGCTGAAGCGTTTTTGATGAAACAGCGACAGTGCAGTACGAATTGTCTGTTTTCTCCACAAATTTAAACATATTTAGATATTAGTTTTGGGTCAATTTTGTCTTATGAAGTGCCTAATGGACCTTATAAATATCTTAACAGCACCATAATGATGCTTCACTGCAAAACTATGCAAAGCGTATCAAATGGCACAACTTCATTGTCTGTGACATGGCAAGTTTTACCGTCCGGTCATGATAATGAACACGTTTTCAGCATGACAATTCCAATCTGATAATTACATCACGATAACTCGGGGTTGATGTGGAATGGTTCCACTGTGCTTTCCTTGCGGAACTTGTTCTTGCAACAAACGATGTCACACGATTTGACCACGGAGGATTCCTGGAAGTTGTATGCTCCCTGCACATTTGAAACGCCAGTTTTGGGCCACCAGCTTACGATCTTGCATTGATGAAGCTTCCACAATGCTCTTCCTGTTTGCATCAGTTGATCGACGTAGGCGCGTGTTCTCACCTGGTGATTCATTTTCTCTGACGCCATGTAGGCTTACGACTTATCTTAACGGACTGAATGTAGCAAACGCGAGTGAGTATTAAGTGCCAACGCATTATGATAGGATGACCGTTGTGTGTAGTATTTCATTTCGAAACTGTAATGGTGTATATTACGGCGATTGTGCACTCATTCAAACCTGCAACACTCCTCAGCATAACATCTTAATATTTCAGGAAATCAGTATTCAAGGAGACAATAATTCAAATCACATTACCTACCTATGCCTTGCCCATACGATTTTCGTTACTCTGGTATGGCGTTATTTGTGGCTGTATGTCCAGGTGTGTGTGTGTGTGTGTGTGTGGGGGTGTGTGTGTGTACTTCCGAATCCGGTTTGTGGGGACAAAGTGTGCGTTTCCTACCCTGTTTCCGGGGTCATGCCGGTTTGTGGGGACAAATACTTGTCCCCGGAAACCGAATGCTTAGTTCTTCATAGGACATGTACTCTATGCACCCTAGATGCGTTTTAAGTCAACATCGGTTTGTGGGGACACGGTTTTTCAGGTCCCCACATACCCGGCTAAACGCTCATGCGATTTTTCTAGGTGGAGGATGTGTGTGGGTGGAGCCTATTCGAGTATGTATCCAGACGTCGCTGCTTATTGGCTGTTATCAGCTAACCGGGCGGTCCCCCAATGGCGGACGGGTCTGTGGACTTTGGCCACCAAGGGTGCGGCTCACCGGCGCATCAGGCAGATCCTCGTAACAAGGAGCTGGACACAAATCTGATTGAATATAGCTTCATCCAATTGAATTAAATTACATCGATTCAATATAGCTTCATCATTTATCACCCGATTTGACTTTAGTTAACAAGGTGCGAACTAAATTGGATGCTACTTTACATTCTCATTGACGGATGTATGTTTTAAAAATATATGGTAATAAATTGATTTTGTCCGCGTATTCTGAAGTGCCTCAATTTATTGACCTGATGTAACCTTACGGCTTTGGGAAAAAATGCACATAAGTTGGCATGTGCGTTTCCAGAGTCATGTAAATGGGGAGCAAAACTGCACTAAGTTAGTGCGGTTATGGTTCATATAAAATTAGAAGCTGCTTTAGATGGTTCTTGTTTACGGTGATATAAAAAGATTGTCGTTGGGGAATCCAGGCGGCAGGATGTGATTGATATGGTGCACAACTGCTCTTTTATCTGACCGTATTTGCAAGCAGCGCGTGGACATAGCGTTTCTATGTCGACCCCTCGTAGTTACATCATATATTCGCCCCTGGCTAAAGTAAAAATGATGATTGCATGAAATACATCCATGGAGCAATGGTTTGAAGGTTATTTAGGATCGTTTTTAGTCCTTTCAAAAACATGGCATCCCTTTTTCTTTTGCTCTGGAGCCGCTTCTGCTCTGTCGGCACAGCACAAAGTCTGGCCAAAAGTCTCTGTAATAAATATACTGTGGATTCAGTTGCAGTCTAAATAAACAGTTGATAATTTGACAAAACATACGTGGACGAAAGCTAGGGACAGCCACCATGTTGCATTCAGCTGCTCCTAATAGTCTAGAAATTAAGAGCGAAAGCCTGAAGACTGAAGGCAGGTATACTGATTAAGCCCTCTTAAATTATAGGGTTAAGACTAGGCAAATTATATATATATCCACTGTATATACTTTTTAACGGACCGTCCTTACTATGATGCGGAAATTTGGATAAATCTTATTGTATTTCGAGTACAACTGATGAGCACAGGTCATATGTCACCATGGGTTGACAACCTATGGTACAACCCTACAAAAACCTTCGCATCTTTGTCAGGACTGTAAATTTACAGGTACACACTGTGGATAATTATAATGCGTTACATACCACAAACACTAAGCGATCAAAGGATATCATTTCGTGAGTCAGGGAAATTGTCCAAAGCATTGACATTAATGCACGCTCAAAGCATGCCGGTTCGGGTTGCAGTGACGTCTTGTGAACCCCACATGCTATGCATGGGATCCCCACGAATAAAGTAGAATAGCTCAGTAGAATATGATTCAGTTAGGCTTTACATGTTTTCAAAGCTTAAGCATGGCCATCCTTGTAAAGAATACTACTAAAAGATAGGATTCATCATAGGTGAATTAGGCCAGTTCTTCATAACATCTCCCGCCCTTTCTGAACAGCATTGGTTTCAATGTTGTAAGTCAAAGCGGCTTGCATCAATGGTAGAACACATCTGTCGTACTTCTTGTTTTATTGTTGATGATGCTGCACATTTATCCTACTGTCAGTTTATTTCATAAGTACTTCCTCGATACACCCGTTACACGTAGGACGCATGTGAACGGTGGTGTATGAGTGGTACAGGTAATTTTAGTATACAAAGTTGCAAAGAGGTATAACTTCCAAAATGAGATTGCATTGACAGGCGGGAATATGCAGAATATGCAGATGTGCAAGTACTGAGATTACCAAAGCCAATACCCATGCATTGCAGGCTTAGTGCTAAGCTGAAATCACTTCATGTGTGTTGCTTCAATTCTATTTTTGATGTCATCAAAATGTTTTGTGCCGATTCTACAAAACATGCCAAAACTGTTACTTGTTCGTATTCGCTTCACATGTAACGTTGTAGAAAAAGAAATGTAACACTGAAGGAACGTGTGGAACAAAACACCACACATAATATCAGGTAATATTTTGTTGCAATTGCCTACCGCCTTGCAATCTGGTTTGATCGAAACATCCCGTTTGTTATTGTCAGTAAAGCGCATTAAATAGCTCATTTATCTAATTTACCATTCCTGGGTGAAGAGCAACTCGCCGCAATTTTGGTGGACAAAATTGAAATATAATTCCCAATAGGGTCAAAGAGTTGCCGGCACTTTTTCATGCCATGTTGACTCGTCTGGACTTCGGCCTCTAAGTTTCTTTCGGCACAGCCTTCAGGCGTTTATGGATATTGAGATTAAATTTTCGGTACCTTCAGATGAGTACCTTGGGCACCTTTTGCTAAAATTGCTTTTGCAGGGTCGCCCAACGTCATGCGGCTGTCATGCTACAAAGTTGCTGGTACGTACAGAGTGGGGAAAAAATCGCATATATCTCTTGAATCAAAATGATGCGAATATAGGCATAAAATGCACTATTGGCACATAAATACAGCCTTGGTTTTCACAGAGCTCATTGCGTTTCTCGTTGAGAACTAACCCGAAAAGTGTTGTCATGCAATCCACTATAAGGGAGCCGGAACTTGACGCTGCGAACTTATATGCCCTCGTTTATCCTCAAGGTAGATATGACGGCTATGCACATTAGGAACATGTTTACAATGGGGTCTTGGCCGGGCACGAGTCAATACATGTAATGTGACTCAGAAATTCGCAATAATTCTTGCCTCTGCCCTGACCCTAAACCGGACTTGATGAAGCTCATCTCAGGAGTGCGAGGTCAGTATTTCAAGAGTCCATTATCCAGTAGTGTATTTTGGAATTCACTGTTGAAACTGTCGCAAAAGGTGGCCTCATATTAATGAAAGGGAACGATAAAAACCAACCTCTTGATCTGACACGACCCTGTATGATCTCCAGCCAAAGACATGTCGAGTAGCTTACGGATGACCAAGATCTTGCTCCATTCACATCAATGTCTATTCAGGAGCAGCTCGCAAGTTTGTATTTGTTGCAAATTTGAGTGATATCACTCACTGAACTCCGACTTGACCTCGGGCCTTACATATGGCCTTTGGGTCGAATTTGCCTTGCCCTCGGATCAATTTTTGCTAGCGCAAAAATATTCTGCTAGCGCAAATTTTTGCTAGCGCAAAATATTGGCGTCAGTTTCATTTCCTTACCTCAGGTGGGTTTCAAGATGGGAAGGGTACAACTATCTCCCCATGCGAGTTGTGGTTCACTTGAAAGCCAAACGATATTAAGGTTGATTTATACAGTATTATAGTTCATTAACCTCAGGTGACGTTTGTGTTTGTGTGTTTCGATGCGATGAATACGATTCAGTGTCACTAATAAATGAAGCGGTTTCAATAGTCCTTCCATGCAGGACAGTGATGGGCAAGATAGCACTCGTCAGAAATCCTGCAAGATCAAATCTTTCCAGGAAAAGTACAATTGGATGCACTTGCCCATGAGAGATCCGGTTTTTTTTCAATCGACGGGCTCGACAAAATCATCATTCGTCAGTGCTCGTTGTGCGTGTTTTGACCCACACAGTAAGCTGGTTAACCGGAAATCAGCTGTCCTGATCGCCGGTCGCCTCTTTAATTTATGTGTGTGTGTGTGTGCTGATGTATGTGTCCTTATTCTGGTTTGTGGGTACAAAGATGTCATCCATACCCGGTTTCCGGGGACAAATACCTGTCCCCGGAAACCGAATGCGGGGCCACACATGGGACAGGTGTAACCTTCCATGTAGTTTTGTAGCTCCATGTACCTTTTCGTGTAGACAGAATTCCATGCATCCCAGATACGCCTCCAGGATACCTGCTGTTAACATCATCATAATTATCATATACTTATACTTTACTTATCATATACTGTATATACTTTGCATCATCATCATCATCAGCATAACTTTTATTGAAATCAATCTTACAGTTATATTGGACAGAGTGGTGCAAAACCACTAGGTGCTTAATTCATGGTACCTATCTGAAGCTGTGGAATGACACTGGAGTGAAAGATAACATAAGCACACATTTCTTGATTGGATATTTTCTAATATATCCCTAACTGCCGACGCCACAGATCATCTGTGAAGCCACCGCCCAATCCAGCATGGGTCGTGACCCCAATTTAGTGGAACTTAGGCCATTGCTAACTTATTTTCACTGTTAGTTCATGTCAAATATATGGGTTTCGAATATAAAGTTATGAAAATGGCGAGCCACCACCCGACCGTCGTTATCGTTCAATCCGTCCCCATGTAACATGATATGAAGCTTGGTTAGTGGATGGAATTCTGGAAAATTCTGGCAGTGATGTTGTGAAATGTTGTTGAATAGTTTATTTCGGCAGTGTAATTTGGACAATCTATAATTAGGTACCGAACATTTTCGTTTTGGCAGCCACAAGCACATTGGGGAAGAACAAGCACGTTTTTTAATTCGAAATAGATGGGAGTTTAGATGAGACATATCAACCCTAAGTCTGGTATGGAGGAAGTTTCCTTTCTTTGTTCCAGAAGAGTATAATTGTGTTGGACTGGGCACACCGAACTGCTGCGTAATCGCTTTTTTAAGGAGATGTGGGGGAGACAGCGTGTACTTTCGCTTGGACTCTTCCAAAGACGTACAGTATATAGTTGGGAAGAGCGATTTTGTAAAGGATGATGTATGGTTTGCAGTTACTGTGTGATGGCTGGTGTTACGAAGTTCCCTACCTATTTTGAGCACACATGTTTGAGGCATGATATAACTGATATAGTATGGTGTGTTCTGTTCTGAGTCGCTTAATTTATGATAAAATATCCGCTTGTGTATGCTCCCAGGTCGAGTTGAATTGTGTCAGTAGATGATCTAAAGAGTGTCGCGGTTACTAGTCGTCCTACTCTGGCTTGTAGAGTCTCTAATCGTGTTGCGTCTTGGATTGTAATTTGTCCATCGTAAATAACATCACAGTAGTCATCTAATGACATTATCTGCTCTTTCTGCATACCACTGGCATTGAACCCGCAATAAAAAATGGTTCGCATCAATGGTGGAACCTTTTGTGGGACTTCCTGTGTTAATTGTACCGGTATTGCGCACATTGTGTTTCCAGTTTATTCTATGCTAATTTTCTGAGGTATAAAGACCCTCCAAGATGACTTAGCTTAGATGTCAAGCAGGCTGGTTCATGGGCTGTCATGCAATGTTGCTTTGAAAGAGCTTCGAAGAAGCATGATCTCGAATGTGAGATTGAACCGGAATTATGCAATACCAAAACCCAAATATGCACTGACTGAGCTTACCGAAGCCAATATGAATATATTAATACAAGTAGGTTTAGCACTGACCGTAAATCACTTCGCGTCTGCTACTTTATTATATTTTTTTAGTTCAATCAGTGATTTGCTTCACGTGGCGCCTTCTTGAGAATGTCAGCCAACACTAAAGTAATAGCAGAAAAGTTGTATTAATAATAAATGTTGAACAATATCCCCCAGAGAATGCTGGGCTAAACGAATAAATTGTCCGGAGCCTTGCAATGTGGTATGATCTGAACATTAACTTTTTGTTTTCCAAAGAAGTGCTTGAAGCAGCTCATCCAGTTACTTCAGCATAGCTAAACGTGGAACACTTCGTCGCCTTTTGGTAAAACTGAAATAAAGTACCAACTGAGGTCAAAAGTTATGACAGTTTTAGGCTAGGTCGGTGTGTCTGAATGGATCACTTCAATATTTCAGAAAAATCCTGGGTAAACCAACATCATCCAACTTGTTCCAACTTCAGCGCTAAATAATTTATATAACATCCAACTTGTTTCAACCAAACGAGAGTTACTGATGACGGGGTATGTAATCTTCGTACGTTCAGTAGCATTTAAAATCAGTTGAGATCGCTATGGTTTATTGCCCTCAGATGACCCCAGGGTTTCGGTGCGTCAAATACGATGACATCATTGATAACAAGCAAGTTGCTCCAAATATCACTTACAAGGAACACAACGCTTGAAAGCGCTTGGTAGCAGGGATTGGAAATCTTGTAATGTATCATGCTTGCAACATAAGTACACTTGTATACATGTTCCATGGCATCGAAGGAAGGATTGTTAATTGCCAGGCTTGAAAACAATGCGATTTGTCAGTGCTTGATGCAAGATATTTTCACCCACCCAGTGCTGTGCGAGTCCTCCACACAGTACGCAGCGGTAGAGTCATCCTGCTTGGCAGTCAACAGCTGTAATTCGTATTTGTGTGTGCGTGTACGTACGTGTGCTTCTTTTTCCGGTTTGTGGGTACAACACATATCTCTCGTTCCCGGTTTCTGGGGTCATCACAGTTTCTGAAACCGAATGCTGCATGGGACATGTGTCTCATGCGCGCTAGACGCATGTCTAAGATGGTTGTTGCTGTGATAATGGTCAATATCAGTATCACATCTTGTAAAACACGGACTGCTTGGGTGTCTGAAAGACAATGATGGCACAAAACTTAAACATTGTTGCATTCAGTACCTTTGCATTGAACTTCGCATGCGTATCCACACACCAAGCCACACCAGCACACACGCAAACAAGCTCATACACCTGAACCCTTATCTTGTATTTTCCCTGTTATTTCGACATTCAAAGTTCCCAGCTAAGATGTTTAAAGATAGGAGGGGATAAATAAATCCTCCCAGGCCAGCTGTGGTTCACTTGAAACCCAAACGACGTGGACGTTAATTTATACATTATTATAGTTCACTGACCTCAGTTGATGGCTAGAGTTTGGGTGCGATTAATACAATGCAGTCACTGATAGAAGCTGTTTAGTGGTCCAAATAGTATTTCCAAGTAGCACAGTGATAGGAAAAATAGGAATCGTCAGAAATCCTGCTAGACCTAATCTTCCCAAGACAAGTACAGAGAATGCACTTGCCGTGACATGACAGATCCGGCTTTTTTAACCGACGGATTCCAAGATAATGTAATGCGTCAGTACTCATGCGTATTTTCGTCCACCCAGTTCTGTATGAATGCACCCTACAGAGCACCTTAGGATGGTGCTGTCCTGATTGCCGGCCAACATCTATAATTTATGTCCGTGTGTCTGTGTATGTGTACTTCTTATTCAGGTTTGTGGGCACAAAGCATGTTCTACCATACTACACGGTTTCTGGGGACACATACCGGAATCCGAATGCGGGTTAACGTGTGGGACAGGTGTTCCATGCACCGAAGAAACGCTTCCAGGATGGATTCTGTTATCATCATTATCATCATATACCGTCATCAGCTTCGGCATTCCACGAGAGATCGACCAGGGCTTGGCACCCTTTTCTTTCAGATCTGAACCAAAATTGTTGTGTGGGAATATCCTATGCCTTGAATCCGCCTGTGAAAATTTTACATCGATCAGGTCAGCGATCCAGAAGTTATATCCTCTGGAAATTCTGGAAGGTCCACCGCAGGCTTATGCTCAGTGGTCGATAACTATGTTAAAATCATTCAGAATATAAATATTCAGATTTGTTGAACGCGCAGACGTTCTAGGAATCGACTTCCGACAATATTTTTAATATGTAATGACAACTTAAAGTTTCCCCATGACCATAGGCGTAGGAACAGGGGGGGGCAGGGGAGCCATGGCCCACCCACTTTTCAAAGTGTGTGTGTGGGGGGGGGGGGGCAACAATGGTAGCTTGCCCTCCCACTTTTGAGACATCTAAATTTCCTAAAATGTAGCATGCACGCATTTTGATATGTGAGAGACTCCCCGCAATCCATAACTAAGTAAAAGCTGTACATATCACATCGTAGTACTTCATTTCTTCGTCATGTACACATGGACATGACCCTACAACAGCGAAACAACTTCAGAAGTTGATGTAATACAATATATATATATATATATATATATATATATATATATGTATATATATATATATATATATATATATATATATATAATATATATATATATATCGATATTCACACCTTATATGATGTTATGAAAAGACTACAAAGCAGCTAATGTGCCCGCCAGTACCAAAATACGTTCATAGTAGTGTTTCACTGTGGTTCTGTGACTGTTAACACATTTAACATCTATTTAATTCATATTGCCTAGAGTAGAACATTACAAATGCTGAGGCAGTAACGTAACACAATCAAGGTAAGACATACAATTTACAAGTGTAATTACATTGCTTTGATATTACAGAGCTATGTATTATATACGCCTTGGTCCTAGCTACCATCATACACTTCAACAATTACATATATTTCGGTTATTGAAGCATACAAATTACTACCACGATACCTCCATTTCGTGACGGTAGTACGGAACAGAACGTAAAAATTTTCACATTTCAATGGATTTTCACAGTTTGGCACAGCACACGGATATCCAACCCATCGATTGACATGCCTCGGTATTGTCGGTGATGGCATCCAATATAGCAACATACTTATTTACATCATCTATTATGGTAGCATATATACAATAATGAGGTCCACACACTACTATATCAACTTCAAGTGCGAGAACGCCTCTCAGAATCTTATAATCCCTAGAGAGGATTATGTGCTCGTGATGCGACCTGACAAGGTCACATGAGCAGTTATATGAAGAGTGATGATGTGACGAGTAGCGAGTGATGCTTGTCATGTGACCTGAGAAGGCACATGTCGAGCATGGCAACTAACCCGAGTAGATCTTCACCTGGGTAACTGCGTAGTGGCATTGACAGCACGCGAAACATTGAATTCAAATAATGTCGTTCAACAGAAATGGTTTGGTAAGATGATGGGCTCATTAATCTGGCCTCGTCGCGATTTTGGCATTCCCGGCCAAAATTTGTCGGCCCGGTGCAAGTTGTTTTTCTGGTGCTGGTTGTATTTATTTATGACCTCCAGTTTTTGGGGACTCGACGCGAATCTATGTGTCCCCAGAATCATTTGTTGGGCTCAGCCCAGATAAGTACAACGCGCCCCTCGAACTAGCGCAAGCCCCAAATATCGCGCCTGGGACCCAAAATTGCTGTCGGTATTCACATAAATTCTGGTCGGGGCTTTAAAAATTTCCCTCGGGGTTCCCAAAAAATTGCGTCGATTTCCACAAATAAGCGCAGCGTGGCACCAAATTCGCATAGAATCCCCCTAGGATGAAGCCGGAGCCCTCCAAAATAAAGAGAGGTTCTGAAAAATATATGTTCGAGCAAGGAAAATCGCTCCTCAACCCGATCATACCATCGGATGCCTTAACACTCGCACTGGAGGGGGGCGAAATCCGCCCACCCCTCCGGTGTTTCGTACATAACTGCACATTTTACCGGTTGATATACGCGATTTTCTGTGTACCTGCTTAGACATGACCGGCACGTCGTTTAAAGTAAGCAAAAATGAAATCAGCCGATAATTTTTTCAAGTTAGGGGCCATTAAAGTAAAAAAAAATATAGCGCCAGACCACAAAAATCGGCGCTGATGCGCTTCCCGTATATTCGCAAAAGGGAAGTGTTCTTGGCAACACTAGCGATTGTTTGATGCATATTGACATGCTATATAGTTTCAAGGTCATGTTAGGTCACCGAGGTCAAGTCAGGTCATGTTTATGACAGGTTAATCGAACCAAACTTGATCAACTGGAATGTTGTCATAAATGCATTACTGTTTGTCATTTGTACTGTTTGTCATTGCGTTTCCATACTTTATTCATGTACTTCACTCCTTTCTTCGCGAAGCCGATTGCGCCGAGCTGCCCGACGGAGCAGTCGGGCGGGCGGCCCGGTTCCGGTAACTGGAACACGTAACTGACCTGATAAAGTGCTGCTATATAGATGACCTGAGGTCAAATATCGGGGGGGGGGACGAGTGTCCTAGGGGTAAGATGCTCGTCTCACAATCGAAAGGTTGTGGTGTGGGTTCGAGTCTCACCTGTCGCTACTCTTCGCCCGCGACCAATCTGCGTGAGAGATTGGCGACGCTACATGACTCAACGGTCGACGTGTCGTAAAACCAATAACAAACCAGGTCAAATGTCTGGTCTAGCATCTATATTGCATCATTAGTAATGCCCAAAACATCATTGATGCCCATTTTTTAGCATTTAAACTCTATCAGCGACCCATAACAATGACAAGCCAAGCCACGCAAAATAAGAAAATTTTGACATATGCGATCTCATTTGACCTTGAAGATATTGACCTAAGGTCATGAAATGTGCACACTGTAGGGTTCACTACCGTACCCATCCACCCTGCGAATTTCGTTCCTCCAGCTTTAATAGGTCACAAATCCAATTACGGCCGCGGCCGAATAGGGTAATAGCTTTAATAGGAGCCGAGATCTTAGGGGGGGGCGGAATCCGCCCCCCCCCCGCCAAGTACACCTCATGACACCGAACCATGAATCGCCTTCATTGTATATATCACAATATCTGCATACTCGTAAAATACATATACACATTAACATAAACCCACATCAAGGTGTATGATCCGTGTGTGTACATGTGTCAACTTGCGACCCAGGTGTGTGTGCGTGTCTGTGTGTGGATGCGGTTATGTGTTGCATATGTGCTTGCCTTGGGCGGTGTGGAACCGGTTTTATCAGGGTCCAGGATGCCGTCATTGTGCTTAATGAAGGCTTTTTGTTCCTAATCTCTATTGATTCGCTGATTTTGAGCTCTGCTACATCTTCGCAAACTTGCAGAATGGATATGCTGAGTGTTTTAGAGTCGAAAATGCTGCTTGCGTGTGTGATTTTGAAGTGTTCGCCAAATGGGGTGTTAGTGGTTTTATTTTTAGCGTCTCTTAAGTGCCCATTAAATATGTCCCTAACAATGCGTTTTGTTCCCCTATATACGTGATGTACAATGGTCGGCACAGCTGGCATGTTATAAGGTAGACAGGCGGAGGTTCTCTTTAAACAGCTTGGACCCCCTCCATCAGATCAGGGGCTCTTGTACTGTTTGGGCTCCATCCGTAGGTCCATGAGCCTTTTCTGCCGGCCCGATGTCCTCTCCAGAAACTAGGGCCCCCTCCGTCATTTTAGTGGCCCTCTTTGGCGACTCAGGGCCTTTTCCGGCAAGCCGAGGGTCTCTTCCGAAACGCTTGGACCCTGTCCATCAGGTCAGGGGTCCCTTCTCGGCTTGGGCTCCGCCGACAGCCCAGGGGTCCTTCATATCGGCTCGGGCCCTCTCCTTCAGCCCGGATACCCTTCCAACTATCCCGGGCCACCTTCGTCGACCTAGAAGCCCTTCACGTTAGCCCAGTCAAGGACCCTCGACGTCTTCCTGAGGGGCACTCTCCGTTGACTCGGGCCCTCTGCATCGGTTCAGGACTCTTTCCGTCAGCCCTGGCCCCTTTCGTCGGTTCAGGTGCCCTTCATGTCGGCCCAGGGGCCCTCCACATCGGCCCAGGGACCTTCACATCGGCCTAGGGGACCTTCACTCCGGCCCAAGGGCCCTCCGTGTCGGCCCAGGGGCCCTTCGTGTCTTCCCAGAGACCCTTCACGTCATCCCAGGGGTCCTTCAAGTCGGCACAGGGGCCCTGGACGTTGACCCATGGACCTTTAACGTCGGCTCAGGGGCTCTTCACGTCGCCCCATGGACCCTTCACGTTGGCCCAGGGGCCCTTCACGTTGACCAGGGACCATTCATGTTTACCTAGGGGCCCTTCACGTTGACCCAGGGACCCTTCATGTTTACCCAGGGATCCTTCACGTTGACCCAGGGGCCCTTCATGTTGGCCCAGGGGTCCTTCGCGTTGATCCAGGGGTTCTTCACGGTTCCCTGGTACATCGGCCCAAGGGGCCCGTAAGGACCCCCTGCGCCTATGCCTTGAGGGGCCTGCGGGCCACTCGGATCCTCTAGGGGGCTGCCCCTTCGCCCCTCCTCCTTGACTTCCCACTGCATCGAACGACATTCAGTTGATCACATCGTGGTGCTTACCGCATCACTTGTTCCGCAAAAGCACCATGACATTCCTTAACAGTTCAACTCCACAGATGAAAAGATCAGATAGCCCCACCACAGGTCCGTGTTTGCACAGATCCGCCGCAGCATGCGCCTAGGCGGTGTGTGTGAGGGGATGGATGGAAGAGAAAAGACACTTTTAAAACCGTCCATCATCCGCACAATGCCAGAAAACACTTCGGTACATGATATCATGTTATATCTCGATTATGAGCAGAGTGGCGGACGAGTTAGTAGTTCAATCCTCGAAAAGCTTCAAATATGGTACAGCTTACGCCCTCCAAATGAGCATTTATAGCAAAAACGCTATTTTGTGTTTGCTATATCAAGCCAAAATATGGTCCTTCTATCCTGCCAATTAAATAAATTAAAGGGCATCGGGGTCACCGAAGGTCACGTGACCTGAGGTCATGGGTATCTTTTAAATATTTATTGCATATAAACAATTGTCTGAAGTGGATTCCATGCACCTTTGGAGTTTAAAAAAAGTATATTTATATATTTTGAGTGACATTTAACATAGTTATCGGCCACTGAGCATAACCTTACAGCGTGAGCTTCTAGACAGGCAGGAGGCTATAACTGCTGAACCGTTGACCTGATTGAACAAATTAGCAGGTAGATTCAGAGTACAAGACAACCCGATACATCAATTTTTAACATAACCTGAGACATGAGTGTGGACAGTCACCACTTTGCCTGGTCGATTTGTTCTGTAATTCCCAGCTACCTTCTCATGATATGTTCCGCTTTTTCTTCATGTCACTGGTTTCCAAGCCGCAATTAAAGTGACTTGCATCCCTGGTGAAAGTATTTATGAGACTGTATGTATTACTTGCACTGGTACTGCACACTTTTTCGTGCTGCCAGTGCTATGGTTATTTCCTAAGACAAAAATTTATCTAGGATGGCTGTCAAACAGGCTGTTTCATGGCAGTCAATAATGTCGCTTTGAAACAGTTGCGAAGAGGTATGATCCCGAAAGTGAAATTTAACTAGAACAAGGCAATCCTAAAAACCAATTGAGCACGGGCTAAGCTTACCGAAGCTAACATCAATACAACGCAGGCTTTGTACTGACTTTAGATCACTTCATGTATTCTACTTTATCGATATTTTTGGTTGGAGCAAAGCGATTTGAAATTAGTTTCACATGCTGTTTGTTGACAAAGTAAGATAAAACTAAAGTAAAGTTTTGAACAACATGCCCCAGATAATGCCGGGTGAAACGAATACATTGTCGGCGGCCTTACAATTGGGTATGATTTAGTGATTGAGGATTGTGAAATCGTACCCATTACGCGGGACCTAGGTTGAAGATCATGGCTGTAAGTCCCTCAGCAAACAATTCTCATCAGTTTTTACCAAAGAGAACTGAAGTACATGTGAATACACTGAAAATCATTATTTGGCAGTGATCCGTCAAAAGATCTTACAACACACTACAGAAGCTGCAGAAAACCAAGCACAGAAAAAGCCACTGCAGTAGCTGATGACATGTATGTTAGGAATTTGGTGCAGTGTGCTCAAGCTATAACAGTTCATCTCATGGGTGTAACGCTAGCTTTTAAACTAGGGGATACAAATTTTGCAGAAGACAAGGGTGGATACAACGGAGGATTTTCACAACGATAAGTCCCTAATTTCGTGCATTGACGTGAAACCTTTGGACACAGGAGCAGCGATAGTTTTCTTAAGGTGGTGGACCCTAAAAATATAATTGTATGTAGTATGAAACGATATTTTGCACGCGATTTATGTAATTAGTATCCCATTATTTTACCGGATTGGGTAAGGTGCTTGGCAGCCATGAGCGTAACCCGACCTTTAGAATGGAAGAGAGAGTAATTGTATTTGGGGACATCCTCAATGTCTATATCCAATATCCATGACATGTCAATACCATCAACAAAGCATATTTCAGCGCTATGAGAATACCAATGTTTCAAAACTGCCTAGACACGTCAAGACTACTATTTGAACGTGACCGTGCTATATGTAAATTGGTAGGACTGCAATATGTGCATTATACAAAATATCGGACACTGTTGCAAGCTTATCAACTACTTAACTTGGATTTTGTTATTCCTCTAAAAAATTCCACCCCAGGGTAAAGTTTCATGAAGATGTTGAAATTCTAAGCACCTGAAGACTTAGACTTAGCTCAGACTGAATATTTAGATCGTAATTAATCAGAATGTCAAATGACTGTTAGAACTCTGGGGATGCTGTTAGCGGTTCTGGGCTGCTGCGTCAGTTGCTGCTGCTGTCAGTGGGCTCAAGCTCATGTTGAGTCCATGGATCAATGTTGGGCATTCCATGTGGTTCAAGGCCTAGCAACCTACTGCTGGAGCCTGTGGTGGGGAGGGAAAACTATGCTGCTTGAAAAATCCATTTTGAGGAACTATTGGAATATAAGTCGTTGTTCGGGGTCCCAAGGCGTTGTGTGACTCAGATCGCGGTGCCCCAGACAGAGCAGACAGTGTAGAGCGTCGGTAGCTCAGTGGTGAAACTGAGCATCTGGTGTGCCAGAGGTAGGAGGTTCAATTTCCAACGGTGCCTGCCCTTTCTGCCATGGTGAGAGGCAGGCGACGCCATATGATATCAGCTGTTGAGTGCGTCGTAAAGCCTCAAGTAACCAGCGGACATCCTGGCAGAGTAGGCAGTAGATATGCTGACAGAGCAGCAGTATATTGAACCGTCCTGCTTGCAATACGCCAATACCCAAAGTTGTTGAGCGAATATTCAGCGATCGATCATCTCTATTCATGGGCGGACACAAATTAGGATTAGAACATACTTCTGTATTGCATTCGGCATTTACTCTTCCGAAAAGATATCAAGATTATAACTGAGGTGAACCTGCAGCTACAGCCTGCTAACTCTGTTGGTCTGTACCGAGTGCGAGGAGTCTGGAAAACGGTGGCGGCGGAGTGGGCAAATGAACACCGCCGATTGGCCTCCGCCAAGACTTTGCCAACATTTGGACAGAACGATTCGGTGTTAGAGGTGATGCAAAATGGCTACAGTGGAAGTTACAGTGGCACGCCATATTTTTCCATCATGATATAATCGCCAACATCACCTACGTGACCAGCGAGAAGCTGGAAGCTGAAATCAGGCTGAAAACATATGAGGCACATTCCACGACATGTTGACAAGAGCATTACAACCAATATTTTATCTTTTGAGGAAAATAATTGTGTGTGGTTATCTGATGCGCCTAACCCAGCTGTGTCATTTTTAGAATGATCAGGTCAACGGCCAAGGAGTTATGGCCTCGGGCATTTTTTTAGATGTCACCTAACAAAGGTGTCTTTTGTCGTCCTTAACACGATGAAGAACAATCCGAATTGCACAACAGTGTATATTGGTGAACTCACAATATTCCACTGCATCTTTTGGCTATTTCGAATTTTTGTTTACGGGATATTTGAAATCGTAATATAGTGACCTAAGGTCACGTGACCTACTTTAGCTTTCGGGACAGTCACAATGCGATTTAAATCATGCAGAAATGTACTTCGATATACCACAAAATCGAAGTTTTCCCCTAAAACTCTACATTTCCGTTCTAAATTAGGTATGCATGGTTGTTTTTGTGCTAGTTTATCATGGCCTGTTTTAATTTGGTTTAGAACGCATATTACTGAAATGCAAGCATTTTGACGTTCGATGCACGTGGCGGGATGAGAATGTTAGTCATCTGATCTTGAGTGCTGTCTTACACAAGTGTTCTAACTCGTTGTGAGGTCAAGGGCTAAACAGAAATGGCAGAAATGCCTCAGAATTGTAGTGGTGGCCCATTCCACGACAAATCAACAAGTGAAGCGGCCAAAATAACAGCCTACACTTCATATTCCAAGGATAATACTCATATAGAGTAAGTTTGTCACTATATTTTGGAAGGTGGCCCATTCCACGACGAATCAAAGTGAATGGGCCAAAATATCACCATACACTTCATATTTCGATGAAAATATCTACTTGCCTTGATAATCAAGCCATGCAATTCTTAGAAAGATCGGAGCAAGAGTTATGGAGATGTAGGTCTCGGACATGTTTGAGAGGCCACCTAACCTAAGTCTTTGGAGGCCTGGAACTCAATGAAGAGGAACACGATTTGCACGAAGCTAGATATCGCTGAACTCGTCATGATCCACTTCATTTTGCGTTCATTTCGAAATTTGTGTTCAGGCGGTTTTGAAATTGTGAGTTTGTGACCTAAGATAACGTGACCTATTTTGACTTTCGAGACAGTAACAATGCTATTTTGGAAATGCAAAAATGACGAAGGTGATTTGTGAAATCCTAGATCGTCAATTCTGAGGAGAAAAGTAATATAATTGTTTTCACCTTAAGCAATATATTTCTGCATCAATGTCTGCATATGAAAAATGTATGATCGTATTTCACCGACAACACTAAAGGATTTATCACACCGCCAACCACTGGAATATGAACGTTCTGGCATTTCAAACTCCATATTCTAGAAACGAAAAGATGAACCTCATTGACTGAGTAAGCGCATTCATCTTGAACTGTTTGAGAACAAATTTGGCGCGGATACATCCATTGAAACACGCTGAGCCTGAAATGAATCGAATTGGCTCTTGAGCCGTCTACATCGGTGTAATGAAATAAAGTAACAGAATTACACAATGCAATGCAATGCAACAATATGTTGCAGTACAGTATTATAATGTAATGAAATGTAATGATCTACCGATCTACAGATCGTCCCATACCTTGTCAGAATCCCAATTCAGACTGATGATTTGTCAATGCGATAATATTAATCCACACAATCTGCATCAGCGCGCACATTAACACGTCTCACTTCACCCAGCTACGATGAGCACACACTCCGCATCGGTAGACAGTTCATGAACAATACGGTGCTGTGGGGCACTGGTGCGAACTTGTAATACCTCTGTCTTACCTTCCCTGTGACGGTTTTCGAGAAGCGCTCGATGAGGTGGGTTAGGCCTCCTGCCTTGATACAAATATGAACTTGATGCAGCTGTCTAATTTGTGCGACAGATACTCAAACATGACCTTCGCCTTCGGTACCTGGTTGCTAAGCGGGCGCTTGAGGCTCTCTTGGGCCGCGGCGCGCTTGGCTGTGCTCCCAATGCCGTCGCAAACGCCCTTGGCATGAGATGTGACAAAATGCCACTCACAGGGTACCCACAAATCTGTCTGACAGTTACACACATTGATGAAGGAATGCTTATTCGTATGTTGTGCAGCACTGCCGTCCGTGACATAAATCTTTTGTTTTAGGTCAGGTACTACAGTCCGAACTTCTGGGATGAACCGTTGCAGGAACGCATGCACGATGTCGGTGTTGTGCCTTGTGCCGTCAGAGATACAGCAGTAGCTCTGATGGCACAGTACCTCGTCCATTACAGTACATTACATTTGAACATGGCTATGCCCATTTGAACATGACGTTGATTCATTTATCTGCTCCCGAATATTTATATTGACGGAATCTGTCCCGCGGAGGTGCCGCCGCCGAGAAAGCGCGCGCCGCCATCGTTTTATCGACGGCTGGCGATTTCGTGGGAACGGGTGATCAGCCCGGCTCCCAGCTTGAAGCGCAAATAGCCGGCGAAAAATGTCGCCTGGTAATGGTTGCGGGCTTCGACGAATGCAACCAAACTACTTGCGAGGTGGAAAATTGGAAATCCTGTAATGTATCATACTTGCAAAATAAGTACACTTGTATACATGTTCCAATGCATCAAAGGTAGGATTGCTAATTGCCAGGCTTGAAAACAATGCGATTTGTCAGTGCTCGATGCACAATATTTTCACCCACCCAGTGCTGTGCGAGTGCTTCACACAGTACGCAGCTGTAGAGTCATCCTGCCTGTCAGTCAACAGCTGTAATTCGTATTTGTGTGCGTGTGTGCGTATGTCTGCTTCTTTTTCCGGTTTCTGGGTGCAACATATATCTCTCGTTCCCGGTTTCTGGGGTCATCTCGGTTTCGGAAACCGAATGGGGACCGGGAAACGTGAGCGCATAACGGGACCGGAGAACGGGACCGGGGAGCGGGATCATTGAACGGGACTGGGATGGAATCCATGAATGGATTTCCGAATTCCAGGAAAGGGACTGGGCGGGGAACCGGTGAAGCGGATAGGTGCCAATGTACAGCTCACTGGCCAATGTTGTATATATAACTTTTCTGTCTTCGCCGGACATTAATTCGAGCGGCAGGGCAGTAGGCCGGTCGCCTGTACGTCGAGCCATCCGCCGGCGCGCCAGGGGAACGGGACCAGGGAACAGGACGTGGGAACCGGGAACGGGACACCGGAACTGAGAACAGACCTAACATCACCTACGTATTGACGTATATATACATATATATATATGTATATATATATATATATATATATATATATATATATATATATATATATATATATATATATATATATATATATATATATATATATATATATATATATATATATATATATATATATATATATATACCTAGGGCACCACGCGTATGACTCGCCCTGGGCGCCGGGCATCCGCTTCGCCTTTCAGGTCGCAGGTGGGCAATGGAGCCTCTCTGCAGGTTACGATGCTGTCTACCCTCCACGTGTTCTTCTGATTGTCGTGTATGTATGTATGTATGCAAGTCCGTGTATGAACCTGTATGCTATGTATGTATCGGCCCTTTACGCCATGTTCTCCCCTTGCCTGTGTCTCATCGTTCCCCTCTTGCTTCTTTGATATATCCAGATGCCACATAAGCCGGATTAACGTAACCCTTTCTCTAACGTAACCCATGTGTCTAGGATGTACGGATATATATATATATATATATATATATATATATATATATATATATATATATATATATATATATATACCTGGACAGACGCAGGGGGACGGAGGGAGACGGGAGAGACGTGGAGAGACGGGTAGAAACGGAGACAGACGGGAGATAGTTCGAGACCATATATATATATATATATATATATATATATATATATATATATACCTGGACAGACGCAGGGGGACGGAGGGAGACGGGAGAGACGTGGAGAGACGGGTAGAAACGGAGACAGACGGGAGATAGTTCGACAGAGACCGGGAGACGGGGAGGGACGGAAACACTGACACAGGCGAGGAGAGACGGTGAGGGATGGAGAGAGACAGTGAGTGTCGGGGAGAGACTGGGGAAATTGGGGATTGATAGGGATACACAGGAAGACCGGGGTAGACTGAGAGAAACCGGTAGAAGCGTGCATAGATGGAGATAGACGAGAAGATCGGCAGATACGTACAGAGACGGGTAGAAACTGGGATAGACGGGAACACCGCGGGAGACGTGGATAGACAGGTAGAAGCCTGGCCAGACGGGGAGAGACGAAGAGAGACGGGAGAGAAGTGGATGGACGGGTAGAAATGGAGACAGACGGGAGATTATTCGACAGAGATGTGGGAGACGGGGACGGACGGAAAAACTGCACAGACGAGGAGAGACGGTGAGGGATGGAGAAAGACAGACAGAGACGAGGAGAGACGGGGGAAAGTGGGGATTGACGGGCATAGACCGGATGACCGGGGAGAGTGACAGAGATCAGACTCATCCATTACAGCAGACAATCCATTACATGCCCACCAAGCACCTGAGCGAACTTTGCATATGCAGGCCGCCGTGGGAACCGGCAGCTCGTTTGAAATTCATAATTTGGCGCCAAATATAACGGCCGGCGCGCCGGCGGCTGGCTCAACGTACAGGCGCGCCGAGCCATACGGCGAAAGTCTGAGAAACAGACAGAGACAGACAGACGGAGACAGAGCGGTATTTCAACGCCAATGGACAGCGATGTCGTTTTGTCAGGAGTTTCGACCGTACCGTACGCCATCGGGAAGTTGAAAAAAAAACTCCAGAAAAAAATGATTACGATAAAATGTTCAATATATAACAGCTCAGTTTCCATTTGCGGTTCACCAAATTCATCTCGGTTCAGGTACTATGTCATTATAAGGACGAATAAGTTGGCAATGTCCCAATCGGACGGTAAGATTTTGACTTACCGTTCGTTCCAAAGGACCCGAATTGAATAATTATGTTTAATTTGTATGCCTCGGTACAGTAAATTCAATTCTTCAATCTTCAAGTCTCGCTATTCTGAAGTTGGTCAAGACATGTTCGCCAAAAACTTCATCAGAATCAGAGTGTCACAGTCTATGAAGGGTGCATGCGTCTAACCCCGTTGTTAGTCAGCGATTCCAGCGCAAATGCGGACTGAAATGGTTCATCCGACTCTTGAATATGCAATGTTGCACCGCGCGTTTAATACTGATTTGTTAACGCCACAAGTGACATCAGTCGATTGATGACGTCACGGCGAGTCGATTGGTGCAAATAAATTCCAAATTGGACAATTAGGGCGCCATTTAGGAGCAAAAAACCGACTTGTCGTAACGCTATGGGAAAACGTTTTCGTCGATGGGCTCCTTCAATATTGGAAAGTTGAACGCCTATGGCATGGTGGGAAGATGCTGCAATCAATTTGACATCTTTTGGAATTGGAAAAGTGAAAATAAAATGGTAACTTTACGCGTTACGTCCGTTTCCAAAATTCCAAACACGCAAAAATCGTATAAAAAGGAATGCATCACAAGTTTGGCGTGTTCTGGAGAGTAAACTAACAGAGAAAATGACAATGGCTTGATACACTACTTAAAACTCGTCTCGTACTATAACATCCATTAATACCATGTTTGAGAAGCCATAGCTCGCGGAGGTGCATGGCTGTAAACTGGGGTGCAAATTTCACTTGGTCAATATTCGACGGACCATGGCACCACGGGTTTAGACATTTAAAGAGGGGGATTTACAACGTAACATAAATGGATTGGTCGCTTTTGGAAAAAAATATTCGAAAAAAAATTGGGAAAATTTTCCGAGTTTTTTTCTCAAAAATCAACTTTTAAAAAAATGACTTTTAACCTTCTAATTAGTTGTATCAGTTATCGCATGACAAGGCAATTGTTGTGTTCAGACTTTTAAACGGAAAAATCTACGCAATTTTCAGTTCTTTCAATTTTTCCGAAAATGGTGCCGAAAATCTCAACCTTTTTGGCCATATCTCAGCCATCTCTTGTCCCAACCAGAAGACAATGCAAAAATCGTCATCATCATGTCCGACTGTATCAGGAAAATATATTCTTAAAAAGTCCACCAATAACAGAAAAATGTACATTTTGGCACATCAGCCCCTACATGGGTGTATGTCAAGAATCGTTGCGACCAAAGATACCGCTCGATTTGCAATATTGAAACGTTGATCGATGAAGCATAGCAGGGGCTATCTTTTTTACTCAAGCCGACGCCAAATATGCATAATTTGATAAACAGCCGGACCGGGGGAGTTGTGATGAAATCATGCGAGTCGCATGACTCCCCACTCTGTGAAAACGTTCCAGAAAGTTGCTTCCTCTTGTCGTGTGTTACACACTAGTCAAGTAAGTTTGAGAATGAGAGAAAACCAAGTATTGCTCCATCACATTGCCCACGATATGACATTCAAATTTGACATGATAAACCTATGGAATTATGCTAATGGAAACTCCGGTCTTAAAAAGTGCTTGGAAAGTTATCTAGTAGAGTGTTATTGTACCCATTTTTCACGGTGGATCCAATGCTTCTCGAAAATGTACCATCGGTCCAGAACGTCAGAATTTATAAGCACAAAGCCGAGTTATATGATCGAGAAACGTCTAAAACACGAAAGAGGCTATAACTCAGATAGGCCTGACGACTAAACCAGATTTGTTATCGGTATGCACGTCACGGTGATCGAAAGGGCTTGCTTGCATGGGGCAACAAGTTGCGACATATAGGTAGACCCTCTTCAGATAGGCACTCGTCAGGTAGGCCGACTGGTCCACCCGTGACGTCGTCGTCGGACGAATTCACCAACCACATTCTGATGTTGCCTGATACAGAAAGTGGGAAGCTGTAGGGAGATGACATATTTTACGGACGTTTACGAGGACGGTGTTGGACCTCAGTACTCAGCGGTAGCGAAAGGTATGCACATGTGCAATAAAATTATAATATATAAGCAACTTGATGGAAAGTCATATGCAAGTGCGGGAATCATCTAGTTACGAAAATTCACTCTGGTCTAGCTGTCCGTCCAAGAAAATTCAATTAACGCCCACCTCCAACCTGCGAGAACGATGCAGGCCATCGTGGGAACCGGCAGGTTTTTGAATTCAAAATTTGGCGCGAAATGAAACGGCTGGCGCACCGGCGGCTGGCTCGACGTACAGGCGGCCGGCGTACTGACCTGCCGGTCGAATTAATGTCTGCCGAAGACAGAAAAGTTATATATATATACCATATTGGCCAATGAGCTGATTGCAAGACGAGATAGGTATACATATAGATATATAGATAGATAGATAGTCTGAATGATGCCTTTCTGTTAGGCTATTATATAGGGGTCATCAATTCTGGTTAGACAATAAAAGGTGTTGGCCAGTTAAGCTACAACAGGTCTTCAGTCCAAGGATTGTTGATCAGTGGAATAGCCTGCCTGCTGATGTTGTGGGAGTTCCTCATTGAATGTATTTAAAAGTAGGGTGGACAAATATTTCATGTTGCAAAATCTTGTTTTTGAGTTCTAAGGGCTCGTGGATCGGGGAATATCCATGCTAAGTGGGTGTGGGCTGTATTGGCCTATTTAGACGGGCGTGGATGGGGTCTGGAAATTTTAGGTATGGCACTCAAGTCACATTTCTTACATGAAATCAAGTGAATAGGGCTGGATGGGATGTGATACTGATGAGGTTGGCCACGGTAGCACAATGGAGCGTGATTGGAGGAGTTTGGAATTGTTGCGGAGTGTGTCATGCAATATCAGGTGCATGGTGCTAGATTGGCTTGGATGTGTAGTTGCGTTGGAACTTGAGATAATGGATTAATTTGGATTTGAGCATGAAGTTTCTAGTATGCTTCCGAGATAGGCTTAACACAGATCGGTCCCTGTGGCCCTTATTAAGCCTTAACACTTTATGAACTTTATGACATCATACACCATCAAGCATCACCGATAGCACTATGCCCGATATCACCCCACAGTATCAAGCAGCATCCATGTCACCAAGCAGCCAACAGTAAAACAAAGCCACACATCCGGTACGGTTCATCACTAGTATATCAGATATATATATATATATATATATATATATATATATATATATATATATATATATATATATATATATATATATATAAATAAAAAAAATATATATAACACTGAAATATTTCCTATTTTCCCCCATGTTTGACCATGAATAGGGGAAAAAGTTACAGAAATAGAGGTATATATACAATTATTGCAAGATGCTCTGATGAATTGTCTAACAATCATGTCCGTCGATATTGGTAGCTATCTCTGTTGGATATGGAGTTATTCACGTTTTACAAAAAAAACCTAACTCGAAAAAAGCATACTATAATATAATAATGCCCATAGCGTAGAAATTTATCGACGAATTTTGTATTTTCGCACACCATTCGACGCACCGTTGAAACCTAAGTCTTGTGACATGCACATTTTTTTTTTTTTTTTATTATTTCATCACTAATTTTCAGTGCTTAAAAATACAGGTAGGAGGATTATCTTTCATTGCGAGCATACCTCTGCTATCCGGCTATCTAACTGTGCCAAGATATTTAAAATCGCACCATAATATGTTGCGCTATGAGCAGATGCATTTTGTAGTTTATGGCCCTCTAGACCCCATTTGGTTTGAAAAGATCGGTGGACTTTTTGAATCGGGAAACGAACTTTCGCCCCTGTGGTCCGATTTCGATTTTCTTTTTTTCAACTTGTAGCCCTCGATGAGAAAAAACGTCTGGTCGAAACCGCAACCCTCTATCTGGTTAGGAACGTTACCTATCGTACGATTAGCACTTGGAAATGTCGTTACAGAATAGCGTTTAGTATCCAGTCTACCGCATAGAGAACTCATACGGAGTGAACGATGAAATTGGAATCGCTCTAACACATACCTTTCACCAATCTTGATGTGATATTCTATCTGTCATATTTGACATGCTCTTTCCATTTCTGAAGTTTATTTTGAACGTTTTTCAAAATTGAAGAAAAAGATCATTTTGGGGGGGTAAATTTTTGCAAATTCCAAATGTTTCATCGTACCAGAAAGACCACGGCGTTAGCTATCCAACACCATGTCGCTTGTTAAGATTAATCACATAGCTTACCATTAGGAAGGGTCATATGCACCCACGTTTTGGAGGAAAATGCACGAAAACATGGGTTCACTTGTCACCTGCTGTACAAGTGTTTTTGCATCTTAATTCAAAGTGTCATACCGCATTCGATGCACAATTGATTGCTGCACGTTTTACTAATGCATTATCCGTGAAAAAAGAAAAACTTTAAAAGTTATTAAAAAAAACTCAACATGGTTATATATTTTTGGAATTTTTGGAGGTTAATTTACTTTTTTGGACATGTCATAGAGAAATAAATGTGTTCAGAATTCATGTGTAGTCATTATATTAAGATTTGAGGGAGCTGCTTTTGAAACTTTTTGGTCCAACTTAAGTAAACTTTACTTAATTTTAAGTACCAAAAAGGCATTTTTCAAAAATTCCAAGATGGCTACAAGTTTTTTCTGCTCACGCTGAACACAGCGACGTCAAGATTATGTAAATCTGACCCGAATGGAGCTGTCTAGGGCCAAGTTACGACCGCGGATAAAATTTGTTGTCCAAACTACTATTCAAAATTTCAAAGTTTTTCCAACTTTTTTGTTTGACACAATTTCCTAATACAAGTCGACTTACACAGACGTAACTCGACGAGCTGAGCTCAGGAAACGCGTATTGGTTGATATTGGTGATCCATGTGCAGCGTCAGTGATATGACACCAACACATATCCACCGGACGTTCCTGTGGCCTGTCTGTGTTAGGGCAGTTCAGTTACATATATCTGATATACTAGTGATGTACCGTACCGGATGTGTGGCTTTGTTTTTCTGTTGGCTGTTTGATGACATCGGTGCTGCTTGATGCTGTGGAATGATATCGGCATAGTGCTATCGGCTATGCTTGATGGTGTATGGTGTTATAAAGGTCATAAAGTTCTTAAAGTGTTAAGGCTTAATAAGGGCCACAGGGTCCATCGGTGTTAGGCCTATCAAGGAAAAATACTAGAAAAGTACATGCTCACACCCAATCAATCCATTATCTCAAGTTCCAACGGAGCTATATATATCCCAGCCTATCTAGCACCTTTGGCCTGATATTGCCACACCCGTCGGGACCGGGACCTAGACGTCTACAGGTCGCGAACAGAGATGGGCAGGCGCCGCTTTTTTCTTGTTCCAGAGGTCCTGCCCTGTATAAAGAACTGCCACACGAGCTCAGGCAACTGCCAGTTCCTAAGTTTGGTCGCCGACTTTGGTGGCATTTGTGCATGCGACCGGTCAGATTCACCTGATGTACTTCCTGACTTCTTATCATACTGGCTGACCTCTTATCATACTTGCTGACTTATTGTCATATTTAGTGACTAGTCAGCAAGTACTTACCATACCTGCTAACTCTTTTCGTGCTGCTGGCATGAGGAATTATTACATGTTTAATGTGTGCCTGTGACAACCCATTTTTCCATGACATCGGTTTGAAAACTCGACAATAGGCTATAATAGCCAGGAATTTATTGTGCATTGCCTGAATATACGTCTTTGTCTTTGTCTTGTACATACGAGAGCATGACATTGCATTACAGTTCTTTATATTCAATTTCATTCCATTGCGTGCCGTACAATTTGAGTTCGTAAACCATATTGAACTGATACGGTGAGTGTGATACTTCAGGGAAGGAGGTGGTGTTGTGTATTTGCATGTGATGGTGTGTGTTGCAGCATGGCGTCATGAGGTGTGGTGTGATGTGTTGTGATGTGTGATATCATGTCACATTGGCCTATATATATGTCTGCCATTGCAACATGTTAGTGGTCCATGTGTTGCGTTAGTGATATGAGACCAACACATATCCACCGGACGGTCCTGTGCCTGTCTGTGCTCGGGCAGTGCACTGCTGCAGTTACATATATATATATATATATATATATATATATATATATATATATATATATATATATATATATATATATATATATATCTGATATACTATGTGATGAACCGTACCGGATGTGTGGCTTTGTTTTACTGTTGGCTGCTTGGTGACATGGATGCTGCTTGATACTGTGGGGTGATATCGGGCATAGTGCTATCGGTGATGCTTGATGGTGTATGATGTCATAAAGTTCATAAAGTGTTAAGGCTTAATAAGGGCCACAGGGACCGATCTGTGTTAAGCCTATCTCGGAAGCATACTAGAAACTTCATGCTCAAATCCAAATTAATCCATTATCTCAAGTTCCAACGCAACTACACATCCAAGCCAATCTAGCACCATGCACCTGATATTGCATGACACACTCCGCAACAATTCCAAACTCCTCCAATCACGCTCCATTGTGCTACCGTGGCCAACCTCATCAGTATCACATCCCATCCAGCCCTATTCACTTGATTTCATGTAAGAAATGTGACTTGAATGCCATACCTAAAATTTCCAGACCCCATCCACGCCCGTCTAAATAGGCCAGTACAGCCCACACCCACTTAGCATGGATATTCCCCGATCCACCAGCCCTTAGAACTCAAAAACAAGATTTTGCAACATGAAATATTTGTCCACCCCACTTTTAAATACATTCAATGAGGAACTCCCACAACATCAGCAGGCAGGCTATTCCACTGATCAACAATCCTTGGACTGAAGACCTGTTGTAGCTTAACTGGCCAACACCTTTTATTGTCTAACCAGAATTGATGACCCCTATATAATAGCCTAACAGAAAGGCATCATTCAGACTATCTATCTATCTATATATCTATATGTATATCTATCTCGTCTTGCAATCAGCTCATTGGCCAATATGGTATATATATAACTTTTCTGTCTTCGGCAGACATTAATTAGAGCGGCAGGTCAGTACGCCGGCCGCCTGTACGTCCAGCCAGCCGCCGGCGCGCCAGCCGTTTCATTTCGCGCCAAATTTGGAATTAAAAAACCTGCCGGTTCCCAGGATGGCCTGCATCGTTCTCGCAGGTTGGAGGTGGGCATTAATTGAATTTTCTTGGACGGACAGCTAGACCAGAGTGAATTTTCGTAACTAGATGATTCCCGCACTTGCATATGACTTTCCATCAAGTTGCTTATATATTATAATTTTATTGCACATGTGCATACCTTTCGCTACCGCTGAGTACTGAGGTCCAACACCGTCCTCGTAAACGTCCGTAAAATATGTCATCTCCCTACAGCTTCCCACTTTCTGTATCAGGCAACATCAGAATGTAGTTGATGAATTCGTCCGACGACGACGTCACGGGTGGACCAGTCGGCCTACCTGACGAGTGCCTATCTGAAGAGGGTCTACCTATATGTCGCAACTTGTTGCCCCATGCAAGCAAGCCCTTTCGATCACCGTGACGTGCATACCGATAACAAATCTGGTTTAGTCGTCAGGCCTATCTGAGTTATAGCCTCTTTCGTGTTTTAGACGTTTCTCGATCATATAACTCGGCTTTGTGCGTATAAATTCTGACGTTCTGGACCGATGGTACATTTTCGAGAAGCATTGGATCCACCGTGAAAAATGGGTACAATAACACTCTACTAGATAACTTTCCAAGCACTTTTTAAGACCGGAGTTTCCATTAGCATAATTCCATAGGTTTATCATGTCAAATTTGAATGTCATATCGTGGGCAATGTGATGGAGCAATACTTGGTTTTCTCTCATTCTCAAACTTACTTGACTAGTGTGTAACACACGACAAGAGGAAGCAACTTTCTGGAACGTTTTCACAGAGTGGGGAGTCATGCGACTCGCATGATTTCATCACAACTCCCCCGGTCCGGCTGTTTATCAAATTATGCATATTTGGCGTCGGCTTGAGTAAAAAAGATAGCCCCTGCTATGCTTCATCGATCAACGTTTCAATATTGCAAATCGAGCGGTATCTTTGGTCGCAACGATTCTTGACATACACCCATATAGGGGCTGATGTGCCAAAATGTACATTTTTCTGTTATTGGTGCACTTTTTAAGAATATATTTTCCTGATACAGTCGGACATGATGATGACGATTTTTGCATTGTCTTCTGGTTGGGACAAGAGATGGCTGAGGTATGTCCAAAAAGGTTGAGATTTTCGCCACCATTTTCGGAAAAATTGAAAGAACTGAAAATTGCGTGGATTTTTCCGTTTAAAAGTCTTAACACAACAATTGCCTTGTCATGCGATAACTGATACAACTAATTACAAGGTTAAAAGTCATTTTTTTAAAGTTGATTTTTGAGAAAAAAATTCGGAAAATTTTCCCAATTTTTTTTCGAATATTTTTTTCCAAAAGCGACCAATCCATTTATGTTACGTTGTAAATCCCTCTCTTTAAATGTCTAAACCCGTGGTGCCATGGTCCGTCGAATATTGACCAAGTGAAATTTGCACCCCAGTTTACAGCCATGCACCTCCGCGAGCTATGGCTTCTCAACCATGGTATTAATGGATGTTATAGTACGAGACGAGTTTTAAGTAGTGTATCAAGCCATTGTCATTTTCTCTGTTAGTTTACTCTCCAGAACACGCCAAACTTGTGATGCATTCCTTTTTATACGATTTTTGCGTGTTTGGAATTTTGGAAACGGACGTAACGCGTAAAGTTACCATTTTATTTTCACTTTTCCAATTCCAAAAGATGTCAAATTGATTGCAGCATCTCCCCACCATGCCATAGGCGTTCAACTTTCCAATATTGAAGGAGCCCATCGACGAAAACGTTTTCCCATAGCGTTACGACCAGTCGGTTTTTTGCTCCTAAATGGCGCCCTAATTGTCCAATTTGGAATTTATTTGCACAAATCGACTCGCCGTGACGTCATCAATCGACTGATGTCACTTGTGGCGTTAATAAATCAGTATTAAACGCGCGGTGCAACATTGCATATTCAAGAGTCGGATGAACGATTTCAGTCCGCATTTGCGCTGGAATCGCTGACTAACAACGGGGTTAGACGCATGCACCCTTCATAGACTGTGACACTCTGATTCTGATGAAGTTTCTGGCGAACATGTCTTGACCAACTTCAGAATGGCGAGACTTGAAGATTGAAGAATTGAATTTACTGTACCGAGGCATACAAATTAAACATAATTATTCAATTCGGGTCCTTTGGAACGAACGGTAAGTCAAAATCTTACCGTCCGATTGGGACATTGCCAACTTATTCGTCCTTATAATGACATAGTACCTGAACCGAGATGAATTTGGTGAACCGCAAATGGAAACTGAGCTGTTATATATTGAACATTTTATCGTAATCATTTTTTTCTGGAGTTTTGTTTTCAACTTCCCGATGGCGTACGGTACGGTCGAAACTCCTGACAAAACGACATCGCTGTCCATTGGCGTTGAAATACCGCTCTGTCTCCGTCTGTCTGTCTCTGTCTGTTTCTCAGACTTTCGCCGTATGGCTCGGCGCGCCTGTACGTTGAGCCAGCCGCCGGCGCGCCGGCCGTTATATTTGGCGCCAAATTATGAATTTCAAACGAGCTGCCGGTTCCCACGACGGCCTGCATATGCAAAGTTCGCTCAGGTGCTTGGTGGGCATGTAATGGATTGTCTGCTGTAATGGATGAGTCTGATCTCTGTCACTCTCCCCGGTCATCCGGTCTATGCCCGTCAATCCCCACTTTCCCCCGTCTCTCCTCGTCTCTGTCTGTCTTTCTCCATCCCTCACCGTCTCTCCTCGTCTGTGCAGTTTTTCCGTCCGTCCCCGTCTCCCACATCTCTGTCGAATAATCTCCCGTCTGTCTCCATTTCTACCCGTCCATCTACTTCTCTCCCGTCTCTCTTCGTTTCTCCCCGTCTGGCCAGGCTTCTACCTGTCTATCCACGTCTCCCGCGGTGTTCCCGTCTATCCCAGTTTCTACCCGTCTCTGTACGTATCTGCCGATCTTCTCGTCTATCTCATATATATATATATATATATATATATATATATATATATATATATATATATATATATTACCGTTACGGGAACGGTAACGGGGTACGGAACCGGGAACGGCACCGTGGAACGCCACTATATATGGAATATATATCCATACACCCTATAGACATTGGTGATTCGCCGCCCGGACCCGCAATCCGACGGCCGGGTCGCCCGCCGCGCAGACCCGGCATCCGACGGCCGCGGACGCGGAGCGTCGGAGCGGCAATGGGGGGTGGGGGAGGGGCTGACGCGGCTGCTCGGGTTTCCGGTGACGCGGCGGATCGAGTTGTGCACAAGGAATTTGGTCGGGCCTTATCATTCTGACGCCTTCTGGTATGGCGTTGTAGGAATTTGTCAATGCACAATGGACTGCTTTACTGATTCGGCATCCGCAACACCAATGTGCACAAGGAATTTTGTCGGGCCTTATAATTGTGTCGTCATCTGGCGTGATAGAAAGTGGTAAGTGCACCACACTAGTGCTTTACTGATTCGGCATCCGCAACACCAATGTGCACAAGGAATTTTGTCGGGCCTTATAGTTGTGTCGTCATCTGGCGTGATAGAAAGTGGTAAGTGCACCACACTAGAGCTTTACTGATTCGGCATCCGCAACAACAATGTGCACAAGGAATTTGTCGGGCCTTATAATTGTGTCGTCATCTGGCGTGATAGAAAGTGGTAAGTGGACCACACTAGTGCCTTACTGATTCGGCATCTGCAACACCAATGTGCACAAGGAATTTGTCGGGCCGTATCATTATGTCGCCTTCTGGTATGGCGTTGTAGGAACTTGTCAATGCACGATGCAGTGCTTTACTAATTCGGACATGGCGCACCGGCGCTCGGCATAGGTGCCCTTGCGCATGAAAGAAGCCGGCCGACCGTGGCAGGCTGACAAAACTCAACGACACACACACACTCAGGGGTGGCTACCCGGCGATACAGCGGACGTAGACGAGCCGACTTACAAAATAACCCAACTAACAGCCGTGCATGGCATGCTAAGGTTAACTACTAACACTAGTTAGTGAGAGGCTCCTTGTTCGCACGGTAAAGATCCGTCGGTGCTCTTCGATAAGAGCAGTACGCAGCTGTAGAGTCATCCTGCCTGTCAGTCAACAGCTGTAATTCGTATTTGTGTGCATGTGTGCGTATGTCTGCTTCTTTTTCCGGTTTCTGGGTACAACATATATCTCTCGTTCCCGGTTTCTGGGGTCATCTCGGTTTCGGAAACCGAATGCTGCATGAGGCATGTGTCTCATGCACGCTGGACACATTTCTAAGATGGTTGTTGCTATGATAACGGTCAACATCATTATCATATCTTGTAAAACACGGACTGCTTGAGTCTGTGAAAGACAATGATGGCACAAAGCTTAAACATTGTTTCATTCAGTACCTTTGTATTGAACTTCGCATGCGTATCCACACACCAAGCCAAACCAACACACACACACAAAAACGTTCATGCACTGAAACCCTCATCTCGTATTTTCCATATTATTTTAACATTGAAAATTCCAAGCTAATAGGTTTAAAGACAGGAGGGGCATAAATAAATCATCACAGGCGAGTTGTGGTTCACTTGAAACCCAAACGACGTAGAGGTTAATGTATTCAATATAATATTACTACTACACAGTCACTGATAAAAGAAGCTGTTTCGTGGTCCAAATAGTCCTTCCAAGTAGCACAGTGATCGAAAAGATAGGAATCATCGGAAATCCTGCACGACCTAATCTTCCTAAGACAAGTACTGATAATACACTTGCCGTGACATGACAGATCCGGAATTTTTAACCGACGGGCTCCAAAATAATGTTATTCGTCAGTACTCGTGCATATTTTCATCCACCCAGTGTTGTATGAGTACACCCTACAGAGCACGTAAGGATGGTGCTGCCTGATTGCCGGCCAACATCTTTAATTTATGTCCGTGTGTCTGTGTATGTGTACTTCTTATATATCTCGTTTGTGGGCATGAAGCATGTCCTTCCATACTACACGCTTTCTGGGGACAAATACTGGTATCCGGAAACCGAATGCGGTGTCTACGTGTGGGACAGGTGTTCCATGCACCGAAGATACGCTTACAGGATGGATTATGTTATCATCATCATCACATACTGTCATCAGCTTCGGAATTCCACGACAGATCAGCCAGGGCCTGGCACCCTTATCTCTCAGATCTGAACCAAAATTGTTGTATGAGATTATCCTATGCCCTGAACCCGCCTGTGCAAATTTTACATCGATCAGATCAAAGGTTCAGAAGTTATATCCCCGGGAATTTCAGGAAGGTCCGCTGCCAGTTTATGCTCAGTGGCCGATAACTATGTTCAATATCATTAAAACTAGAAATATTCAGACTTTGTTGAACTCGCAAAGGTTCAAGGAATCCACCTCCGACAATATTTGTCATATGTGATGAATAATTAAACAGTTACCCCATGACCTGATGTCACGTGATCTGTGACCTCGTTGTCCTTCAAAATACAATTTTTTAAGTGACAGGACGAAGGACCATATTTTGGCTTCATATATAACAAATAAAATTGTAGCGTTTTTGCTACAAATGCTCCTTGGAAGATCGCAAGCTTTACCATATTAATGCTTTTCAAATATTGAACTACTGACTCGGCCGCAACTCTGCACATCATCGAAACATAATACGATATCATGCACCGAAGTGTTTTCCGCATTGTGCGGATAATGGACGGTTTTACAAAGTGGTAATGCACAAAGCTGGAAAATATTCATAAACTTCACGAACGACATCGAACCAGTGACATAGCCAGGATTTGGTCCGGGGGTGGGGCGAACATCTGAAGAGGGCCCCTACCAACTGGAGGTTCCTGCTCACACTCTTCAAAGTTCCTCATATTTCG
>JAOTOM010004094.1:142500-221693 GCA_034440615.1 Ashinkailepas kermadecensis | reverse complement strand
GCGTTTAAAGAACATTGCGGTTTTGCCGAAAGCGGGTTCAATATACTCATGCGGCTTGCGACTGACAGAGACTGGTAGATATGCTCATACCCTGAATGATGACGAGCGTGGGCACCCTGACTGACAACAAGGGCACCTTGACTGGTAACGAGGGCGCCCTCATTGATGATGGGGATTAATGAGGGCGCGCTGACAGACAATGAGGACGCCCTGACTGATAACGAGGACTCCCTAACTGATAGCAAGGGCGCTTTGACTGGGGATAAGGGCGCCATGACTGATGACAAGGGCACCCTGACTGCTAACGAGGGCCTGCAAAACATTCCTACAGGAGTTTCGGAAGCGTTGGTGGCATTTGTAGCTCCGGAGTCAAGCAATATAAAAAGGTACTTTGTGACCTCAGTGGAAGTTGCGAGCTACAATTTGGAAGGCGAAAATTGGTAGGATATTTAATTTCCTTTTGTAGTTTCCATGCATGTTGGGTGCAGGTTCCGGAACTGAGGGAGTTGTGAGAGATTCGAGGTACAGTGCAGTTGACAGCTCTGGGTAATGCAAGGACGACCAGAATGTCCCAGTGCTTGCTCGATCACACACCATATTATTTTCACCATGCCCTCCGAAGCATCTATTCGGAAAACAATTTCGATGTTCACAAACACCACTCGATATGTCCACATCTGACAGCGATAGGACGCGTCACCTTGCGGTCGTGCGGTGACGTTTTCGCCTGGATCCCGGCGTTGTGGGCCGACCAGCGCCGTACCGCCACCTGAGCTGGGCTTCACACACGGATGACCGTCGTCGGAAGTGGGCGGCTACAACGCTGAGGACCATGGACCCCAACTGCGAACCGCCAAGGACCCCAGCTGCCAACACGCCGGCGGCGGCAGGCACGACATGCAGCCGCGGGGTCGTGCCGGTCAGGTCGAGGGGGGGGCGACTTTCACCGCCCAGCGCCTCGCCGATAATCCCGCCGCCAGATCGCCCGCTGATTGGCTCGAATTTCGGCGCAGCCAACGGATAGGCATCTGTCAGATTACGCGCATACCGGCCGGCCCACGCATGATACCGAGGCGAGGCGTCACTGGCCGTCGCCGGGGCAGGTGACGCTGCAGGCGGGCCCGTCCTGGCCAGGGCCGGGGCGGGCGCAGATCGTATCGGAGGCGAGGCGAGCGGTCGGACATTCTTCGCCGATGACGTCGGCACTCGCTCGGGTGCTCATTGGCGGCCCGACCTTTCCGGAGATATGACAACACGAGGAACGTCCAGCAGACGACGCTTCGCAGCATTGGCACACGACAAGCAGCAATAGGAGCATATTTACCAATCAGTCGGGAATGGGACACAGAAGTGTGGGTCTAATAGTCGATATTTCAGGTTGCTCTGGGTATAACAATTCACATTTTCGCTGTCAAGGTGGCGTAAAGCTGCCAAGCCGCCAACGGAGTTTGACATTTCTGGCTGTTTTCAGAACGCCACTATCTCACGAGCAACTTCGCGAAGGCTTGTAAGGTCATTGACCTCGATGGACGTGTAGGATGTTTTCCACACAGATATACATTCTGGGGCATGTATGACGCGAATTCGGATTGAGTGACAATGTTTACCAATAGGGACAGCGTAGTAACTTGGGGTGTGTAATTAAGGAGTGGGTTCCCCCTAGACGTCAGGCCTGCCGAAATACGGCTGGTAGATGAGGAATCTCTCATCTACCGGCCCATTTGTTTCATTTATGAAACACGGCTCACTTGAGAAAATCCAATTCCTTAGAAAATCACAGATGCGTCATTTGAGGTGGTTCTATTGGGGCAGAGGGTGTGGAGTGGCAGCTGACGGTAATGGTCATCATAAATTTCCTCCTCTAATCCTCCATTCAACTCCCCATTGCTACTTAGCACGAGCTCTAGTGGGCAGCACCAACTCACCACTGGTGGGCAGCACCACCCACCACTGGAGGACAGCACCACATCACCACTGGTGGGCTGCACCACATCACCACTGGTGGGCAGCACCAACTCACCACTGGTGAGCAGCACCAACTCACCACTGGTGGGCAGCATCACCCACCACTGGTAGGCAGCACCACATCACCACTGGTGGGTAGCACCACCTCACCACTGGTGAGCAGTACCACCTCACCACTGGTGAGCAGCACCACATCACCACTGGTGGGCAGCACCACCTCACCACTGGTGGGCGGCACCACATCACCACTAGTTAGCTGCACCACATCACCACTGGTGGGCAGCACCAACTCACCACTGGTGGGCAGCACCACATCACCACTGGTGAGCAGCACCAGCTCACCACTGGTGGGCAGCACCACCTCACCACTGGTGGGCAGCACCAACTCACCACTGGTGGGCAGCACCACATCACCACTGGTGAGCAGCACCAGCTCACCACTGGTGGGCTGCACCACATCACCAATGGTGAGCAGCACCACCTCAGCACTGGTGGGCAGCACCACATCACCACTGGTGAGCCACACCACCTCACCACTGGTGGGTAGCACCACATCACTACTGGTGAGCAGCACCACCTCACCACTGGTGGGCCACACCACATCACCACTGGTGGACAGCACCACCTCACCACTGGTGGGCAGCACCACCTCACCAATGATGGGCAGGACCACCTTACCACTGGTGAGCAGCACCAACTCACCACTGGTGAGCAACACTATCTCACCACTGGTGAGAACCACCATCTAACCACCGGTGGGCAGTACGAGCTCACCACCGGTGGACAGTACGAGCTCACCACCGGTGGGCAGCACCAGCTCACCACGGCCGGTGGTGTGCGAAACATGACGGGATCAGCCAGGTCAGCCGCCGAATCGTCTCCCAGCGAGTCGGCCAGCACGTGCGACGCCCACCACCAATGAGTAACAGAGCTGCTGCCGGAGAAGCATGTCGCAACGCATACGCAATTTCAACGAAGACATCTCAATTCCAGATGCAATCGCAAATCACCCTACTTACGGGATTATTACGGAACAAACCGCAGGTGCCGACCGCATTTGTGCGGATTTGGTATCGTTCACGTCCGTCCGGCTGGCGGCTGGACGTCTTCATTTTGCTTTCAAACCTATCCGAACATACCGGACAGAGAAACTAATCCGCCACTCTTCGGGACCATTGCACTGGCATCGCAGTGGTCCCAGTGATCACATCCTGGTTTCGACTACGTTGCTTTCTGTGGACCAAGCTCTTTTAATAAATGTTGACAACCTTTCTAATTGACATCGTGTACCAGTAAAAATTCACTCACGAATAATGAATAATTAATAACAAATATATATCAAGATTAGTACATATATATATATATATATATATATATATATATATATATATATATATATATATATATATATATATATATATATATATATATATATAAGTATATATATATATACATATATATACATATATATATATATATATATATATATATATATATATATATATATATAAATATACATATATATATTTATATATATATATATATATATATATATATATATATATATATATATATATATATATATATATATATATATATATATATATATATATATGTGTGTGTGTGTGTGTATGTGTCTTTGTGTGTGTGCAAGCGGCCTAGAAGTATGTATGTATCAATTTTCTCTTGAAGAACCCTTGATTTAGAGCGCTTGTTTTCGCATCTCCTTCGCTGAAAGACCCCATCGCAACCAGCTGTCGTCACGCAACAGCACGCGCAGCTATCTTGTTGGTCGGCGCGGCTCGAGAGACAGAGCTTGTGGAGTGCAGGCGCTTTTCGAAAAGAACGCGACTTTGATTGAAGTGGGTGTGTTCGCGGCGGTTTTGAAAACGTGCGACGTGTGCAGTGGAAAGTGTGCGTGTGCCGGGCCACAAAACATTGCTTGAATGAAAAAGGTAAGTCATTCTTCAACTTGACACCGTGACACCAGTGACAATGCTACAAGTCCAGTACTACCCTGTATAAACGGTAAATTTCCAGAACTAGGTAAAATGCGATTTTTTGGATTTTTTTTTGAATACAGGGTATCTTAACGTAAAAATCATGATGCGACCACTCATTTTCTCCGCAAATGATTACTTTTAAGTCAGCGACAATGAACAACTGCACAATGAAGCCATTATTACACTGCCGTGTTCTGCTTACGGTCAAGAGTTCAAAAATTAAATATGAATATATAAATAATACAACAAAATAAAATAACCTAACCTAACCTAACCTAGACTAAGATAACGTAGCATAATATATAAAATATATTATATCATAATATAATCTAACCAAACCTAACCTAACCTAAGCGGAAAACCAGAATTATCCGAAACAAATTTTTCGGCCATGACGTCATCAAATATATTTAAATAAAATAATACAGCATCGCAAGGAATGTCGACGCCACCCTTATCGACGGTGGCTGGCGCGGCGTGTTGCGAGTATATGCATTCTCGGAGATAATGTCGAATTAAGGCAGAAACATAAGGTTTTCGATGTCAAAGAGTATCAAATCGAGTGCCTGAAGTGTTGAATGTCTTCTTTATCACGTCTGTGACACACCAGGTACGGATAATTATACGCGATGTGCTATGTTTGCAGAGTGAAGATTATGGTCGTGTATTTGTTTGCCAACTGAAAAGTAATCATTTGCTGAGAAAATGAGTGGTCGCATCATGATTTTTACGTTAAAATACCCCGTATTCAAAAAAAAATTCCAAAAAATCGCATTTTACCTAGTTCTGGAATAATACCGTATAAACTTAGCCGGACAGGAACAATTGGTAATGGACTGCAATGTCGCTGCATATCAAGTTTAAGTTTCGCGCTGAATTCGTGCGTACCTACACACGTAAGCCCTGAAATCAATTCCATTGGCAGAAATGAATTTAAGCTTGAGCATGGGTGACCAATTTTTGCCACTTTGCAAAATTTGTCGCTGCACGATGGGCATCCGCATTGGTGTTGTTTTATGAAAATTATTGGGGGGGGGGGGCAAAGTGCTACAGGATAGATGTAGCTATAAGATGTGGCTGTTTAACACATGCGCCGGGGGGGGGGGGTGTAATCCACCCACTTGTTTTTTGGTGTTGTCTCATAAACGGGCGGCGATTGTAATGAAATCTTGTGACTGTTAAGAATCGATAAGCGCATCCCTGCAACAAAAATCGAACTACGTTAGTAAATATAGCAACTAGTAAATATAGCAACTAGTAAATATAGCAACTAGGTGGTGCCAAATCGACCGACCGGGTGGCGGCCGCCCAGCGTTGAATATTACAAAGGCTTCTTCGGTGCGGTAACGACGGCGGCCAATTTCGACCTCATTTTGTCATGAGGGCATTAATCTAGGGTCATGAAATTTGTACCGAAGTGAGTTCACAAAATCCGCAATCTATCCTCCACAATTTGTGCTTATAGCTTCAGTAGTTTCCGAAATTGTATGGTCAGGGGCCGAATCCTCCCCTCCCCCTCCTGTGTACGGTATGTGAGAGGCCCTCTGATTTGCTTGTTATTCGACCCTGGCCTCAGTTATGTTTGTATGCTAGACTTAGACCACTTAATCTGCTGATAGGAAGAATGTGCAATTGATGTGACGCTCAAGATAAACATAAAAATACAACCATACTTCAAGAATATCAGGTCGTCACTTAAGGGGTGGGAAATTTCCCGACTCAAGAAACCCGACAAAAAAACAGCGAATGCAATTTCCGAAATGTTCCGTTCTATCTGTGAACAGTTCACTAGTCACGTGTCCTACGTTTCGCATATATCAACGAGCAAAGCTACCTTACGATCTACGTGCTCACCCACACACATGCGTGATGGTGAACTATTAATATGTTATTAATATTAATATGTGTGGGCAAGACACACAGAAACTCACCCAAGTTGGGAATCAGGTCTGCGGTCATACCAACATGCATTACACAGACTGGGACAGTCTATATTTGTATTCTCATTGATTGTATTTGTAACATTTTGATTCATTTGAGGTCATATTTATGTGTTCTTACTTGATGGTGAAAGTAATGACAATGGAAGGTAAAGGCGCCCGCGAAGGCCCGAGTGCATCCTACTCCTCACTTTTTTTCTTCTTCAGCTAGAGACCAAGTTCCCTCATTGTTCAAAGACCCCTTCAGAGACCAAGTTCCCTCATTTTCAATTTCTGAACCCACTCCTGCCTGGAGGAATGTCTCTTCCTTCCGAGGGGAGCTTCTGGCAAAAAAATAGAGGGAAGTCCATTCGAACACTCTGAAGAGGTGTCTTTTTCTCTCGGAGGGGCGCTTTTGACTTTTTAAAAAAATCCAGGGCTACAATGCTGATGAATATGAAGTGCATCTTCTTATTTTCAGAATATGTTCTTAAAATTCGGACTCTCACACTACCTTTGAAGACATTTTCCGCTCTGACACCCTGGCACACAGCCAATTTTGTGACACCGTCTGACCGACTGTGGCACCGACCGCCCTCTGCGTGCCCTCCGTACCACAGGAGCAGAACGGCCGTGCTCGGCGCCTGCTCTGGCCCCCGTGGTGGCCAGCTGGGACGCCGCGGGAACGGTCCTGTCCGAGGTAGGTCGCAACTGACTGCACCACTCAGCCGGAGGTCTACGGCACCGCTCGGGAGTCTGTCCGCTCCGTGTACGTTGGTGGACGTTGGACGTGCGGTGCGTTCCGCCGTGTGGTCGTCAGGACATCGGGCGACGTGCCGACGGCGCCGGCCATCCCGGCAGACCAGCAGACAGCTCCGCCACCTCTGGACGACGCCGGCCGTCCTCGCCGTGCTCGCGCGACGGCTTCGGTCGCTTATGGACGGCCACGTCAGAGAGGACGAGGTAGCTGGGGCTGGCGAGGCCCGACTTGGTCGGCGAGGGGGCTGGGCGGCGGCTCTGAGCCACATTGGCCAGCGACCGGCAGGGATCAGCTGTAGACGTGGCCAGCGAGGGGCAGGGATCAGCTGTAGACATGGCCAGCGACCGGCAGGGATCAGCTGCAGACATGGCCAGCGAGGGGCAGGGATCAGCTGTAGACTTGGCCAGCGACCGGCAGGGATCAGCTGTAGACGTGGCCAGCGACCGGCAGGGATCAGCTGTAGACATGACCAGCGACGGGCAGGGATCAGCTGTAGACATGGCCAGCGACCGGCAGGGATCAGCTGCAGACGTGGCCAGCGACGGGCAGGGATCAGCTGTAGACATGGCCAGCGACCGGCAGGGATCAGCTGCAGACATGGCCAGCGAGGGGCAAGGATCAGCTGTAGACGTGGCCAGCGAGGGGCAGGGATCAGCTGTAGACGTGGCCAGCGACCGGCAGGGATCAGCTGTAGGCGTGGCCAGCGACCGGCAGGGATCCGCTGCAGACGTGGCCAGCGAGGGGCAGGGATCAGCTGTAGACGCGGCCAGCGAGGGGCAGGGATCAGCTGTAGACGTGGCCAGCGACCGGCAGGGATCAGCTGCAGACATGGCCAGCGAGGGGCAGGGATCAGCTGTAGACGTGGCCAGCGACCGGCAAGGATCAGCTGTAGACGTGGCCAGCGACCGGCAGGGATCAGCTGTAGACGTGGCCAGCGAGGGGCGGGGATCAGCTGTAGACATGGCCAGCGACCGGCAGGGATCACCTGTAGACGTGGCCAGCGAGGGGCAGGGATCAGCTGTAGACGTGGCCAGCGAGGGGCAGGGATCAGCTGTAGACGTGGCCAGCGACGGGCAGGGATCAGCTGTAGACGTGGCCAGCGACCGGCAGGGATCAGCTGTAGACGTGGCCAGCGACCGGCAGGGATCAGCTATAGACGTGGCCAGCGACGGGCAGGGATCAGCTGTAGACGTGGTCAGCGACCGGCAGGGATCAGCTGCAGACATTCACGTGCCTGACTCTGCTTAGGCAGATCGATTGTTGGAGCTTTGCTCAAGCGCTATGAACTCGGAGCTGAGGTCGGGTCTGAAGACCTGCCTTTGCCGAAGAGCCTGCCTCTGCTCCCGGTCACCGACTGTGCCATTAGGACGGTCGCCCCGCCGCCCCGCCTAGACCGCCGTGCCGTCACCCAGCCACGGCCGCCTCACTCGGACCTCACCGCCATCCAGGCCGCCCCACTGCCCGGCGCCTGAGCCGATTCGACGACTGGCCTCCCGCTTCCTATGCAGGTGAGTCAGCTGGTAGAAGCCGTAGGTCAGTGCAGGCTGGCACAGTAGTACGTCGCTAGAACTGCTCTAAATGGCCCAATTGCCATGTCAGCAATCATCGCCATGCCCGTGAGCACGATTCCTCGGACGTCGGTCGGTCAGCGTTAATCCCGTGTCATGGCAAACACTCCCCAGTTAATGCCATCTCCGCGGTAGGAGCCGGCCGATGAAAATTCTGCTCGGGGTTAGACTTCAGCCAACGAACTTGCACATTTGAAGCAGACACAGACTTCGCCTTCGAGGTGCTGAAGTGCATGAATTTGACAGGCAACGACATGAAGTTGAAGTCTGAATGAACTGCCCGGGGACGGCCATAGTGACGGCCATAACGTCGAGTGTCTTCAAAGAAATAGAGAACTTGGTATGCATTCACTCGACAGAAGAGCGTTAGAGAATTCTCGACAGACTGGCCATTGCAGAACGACGGGTGAAAAGAGAATGGAATATACAGTGCATTCAGAAAGGTGGGGGATGACTAGATGCCAAACGCAGGACGGTCAAGCGAGGAGGAATGTGAGACGCCGAAATATGTGTAGAAGCAAACAAATATATTACAACGAGAGATGACCAAGGGCTACTCGACAGCAGTGGTCCATTAGATAAAAATATATGGACAAGGTGCTGGCCGTCACAGGTAGACAGCATGGCATACTTAAAAGGCTGTTTGTGTGTGTGTTGGGGGTGGGGGGGGAGAGATCGACACCGACACCGACATGCGGTATCGGATGACATTCTATGCACTTTTGGGGGAATTATTGCTCGTTTTGAATGCCGAGGTTGGGTTCACCGAAGTTATCTGGATTTACCGGTGGAACCCATTGGACACACCTACACACAATGAGAGCGCACATGGCAATGGTTGCAAACGTTGCCTCTTGATCAGTCTAAATATAATGCAGCCTGTGGCACTCGCCGAAAACTCCCAGAGTTTAATGGTCCATATTGTTGCACAGACATTTGGAAATACGTAGAGCATAGGGCCAGAGGAGAGTGAACTAGAGAGGTAGAGGACTGGGGATATCAAGAACACGAGATTCTCCGCCAATAATACCTGCCACCAATAGAAAGTCCCAGTTTATTCGTGGAACTAGAACGCTAATAAATTAATGATTTGGACAACTCAGGAATGCCAAAACAATTTTTATTTCAAAGACTGCAATTTTTCCAATCGATAGGAGGCTCGAGTTCTTCCAATGAGCTGGGAAGCCTCGCCTATGTCGATTCCATACATAGGCGTCGCCACGACAGGAACGGGGGGGGAGGGTTGGACGCACCGCAGACATCGTGACATTTAGTATTACGCCTATGGCGTTGCATGGAAGGCTCCACCTAAAAACCTTTTCGTCCCCCATATCCGAAATCCGTGGCGACGCCCTTGATTCCATAGTAATGAAGATGTGCGAATGAGCGCGCCGCCATGATCCGTGAATAGTTCATCATTTTCTCAATAGATGGCAGGCCAATGGCCACCAGCATTCCAGCTTGGTTCGGGCCCGGCCGCGGCGGTATGTGCTGTTTGCTGGGCGGCTTAATTGAACGCGCATGGAACAAATCCCAAGCTTAATGCTTGTGGGGAGGAGATATATCCTATTTTTCTAGGGACTCTCCGGCATGTGACCCTCAAGATGCCCTGGCTCCGATTCTACAACGAATTATGTATGTCGCTATTCGTCTGGACGACAACCACCGGACTCTCCCTCCTCGCTCAATGAGGTCTTTAGGGGGAGAGCACCAGACCGTACCCTCGCCCTGTTGGTGGAGCCAAAAGTTCATCAGATAGTACATTGTGACGAGCGACATTATCGAGTGGAATCTAATTGGGCCTCGGAAGCTGGGACCGTAAACCAAAGGCTCACAAAGAATTCCGTACTTACGCGCAAAAGCTCGAAGATATAATGCTCATAGTCATATCGTATGTGAATCGAGTTGCAAAACATACAATCCACGTGTGAATGATGGCTTTGAATCGCTTATGTTCTGAACGTCATCCAGCCGTGTGCAATTCTGACGTTCCCCACGGGCGGGGAGACCACGATCGCCGGTCGGGGGCTGCCTGCACCATGGACCGGGCTGCATCACTGCCATCAGAATAAGGCGGCATCGAGGGCGCTCAATGGGAAAAAGAAAGAGGAAAACTCTGGAATCCCAGATCTCGGTGCCGTAGGCAAGAAACGGGCGTTGTACCGTTGTCGAGCGATTAATTATGGGCAGACTACACGTTATGGACCGATGGTTTGAAGGACCATTTGCTGGATATTATATATTTATTATTATATCAGGCAACTTCTTGAGCAGCTAGCCAAACATTACACGAAGATGTATAATGCCTTCCATTCCGTGTCTCATTTTCCTCAATCCGTACTGTACATACCTCGCAAGAAGTCAACAAGTTCAAACTTGAGTGGATTTCTGAGCGATCATGAGTGGAATATATTGGTAATGTGTGAGTTTTCGTCTGCCCGTCCCTGCAGGCGGGCTTCTACATTTCTGGCGCGCGTGCGACATTCGCTGTAGTTGTGCGTTTCTGCCGGAGCCATATGTTGAGGCGTCCCACCTTTGTTAATTGTACGTGTACCGCGCGTCCTTCCTTCATTGATGTGTGGAGATAACGAGTATTATGAATTGACGTAAGTAGCCAGAGGATTTTTTTACTTGCTCTCAGTGTTAGGCATGCTAGACCGAGCTTGAATGGGAAATGTTCCTGGAAAAGACTGAGGTAGGTAAGGTGTTTAGCAATCCTGAGGTCAGAACTATCTTCTCGTGACTTTGTTTGTGACGAACTTGAAATGATTATGCATATTACCAAATCATCATAGTATGAGAGAAGGCTTAATAGATGTTAATTTATTGTGAAATCATATAGGCCTATTTATTTTTACAAAGCTCAGACCTGGACACGAGAAGCTACATACCTTTTGACTTTTATAAGTGTAAAGCTTTTAATTTTTGAAGAACACATTTCATTTTTGAATGGCAGCCTTCTGAGTTTTGAGTTTTCCATTCCACTTGCTCACAAGCCACAGGCTTTCTGCATGCTCACAAGCTGCAGACTCTGCATGCTCACAAGCTGCAGACTCTGCATGCTCACAAACTGCAGGCATTTCACCTGCTCACAAACTGCAGGCTTTCCGCATGTTCACAAACCGCAGGCTTTCAACATGCTCACATGCTGCAGGCTTTCCACATGCTCACATGCTGCAGATTTCTGCATGCTCACAATTGCTGGCTTTCTGATTGCTCACAAACTGCAGTCTTTCCACATGCTCACAAACCGCAGGCTTTCCACATGCTTACAAACTGCAGGCTTTCCACATGCTCACAAACTGCAGGCTTTCCACATGCTCACAAATTGCAGTCTTTCTGCATGCTCACATATTGCAGGCTTTCCACATGCTCACAAACTGCAGGCTGTCCACATGTTCACAAACTGCAGGCTTTCCACATGCTCACATGCTGTATACTTATACATGTTTACAATTGCACATTTTCTGATTGCTCACAGGCCACAGGATTTCCACATGCTCACATCTGCAGGCTTGCTGCATGCTCACAAAGATGCAAGGTTTCTGCATGCTTATATGCTACAGGTTTCTGGCATGCTCGCAATGCTGCTGCCTTTCTGTATGCTCACAATCTGCAGGCTTTCTGCATGTTCACAAACTGCAGGCTTTCCACATGCTCACATGCTGCAGACTTTCTGCATGCTCACAAGCTGCAGGCTTTCTGCTTGCTCCCAAGCCAAAGGATTTCCATTTGCTCACAAGTTTAAAGCTTGTTGCATGCCAGCAAGCTGCATGCTTTCTTGCTGCTGACATACTGCAGGCTTTCTGTATGCTCACAAGCTTCAGACTTTCTGCTTGCTCACAAGCTGCAGGCTCTGCATACTTACAGGCTGCAGGCTTTCTGCTTTCCCACAAGCTTCAGGCTTTCTGTTTGCCCACAAACTGCACACAAATCTGATTAATTGGTTGAACATCGAGCATCGAGTAAGAATTTTGGCAATTTACAGCAACAAATTGCAAATGCAATGCAATTTGGCGTCTAAAGTTACAATAGTACGACATCCCGGATATTTTTGGCAGTTGCCTTAGATATTGTTCTACTTGAAAGTGGGCGTCGAAGTTTGAAAATGACTCCACCGCTAAGGTGAGGACTAAATAAGATCAGGTTGCGTGTAACTTTCACGGATGTCCAATGTTAAAATCGGCTTGCATGCAAGTCTTTGATGCAAATTGGCCTCTTAAGTACGGCCACTACGGCTACAAGGAGTAGTGCATCTTATAGCGAAAGCTTGGTTCTACTTGGAATCAGGCGTCGAATTTTAGTTTTCCCGGTCAGTTAGTAGCTGCACCGATTACATCACGATTTTAAGTAAATTTCCCTATGGCGGGTTAACGCTTAGAACCGGCCCAGAACGCTAAATGAGCGGCTCGGTCCGTAACGAACCGCCTTCACCCAGCAAATCCGCGAAGGATATACAACGGGGGCTGTATGTGGCGAGGCACGCTAGTGGCTAGGTGGCCATTGGCTTTGCGACGCGCCGACTGTTGGGTCATATAGCGTTGCCAATCTCTCACTACCATTGATTGCGGGCGAAGAGTATCGACAGGTGAGAGTGGAACTCAACCGTTCGGTTGTGATACGGGTCAGAGTTCTGTTATCAGAGTTGTGCTGTCCCTTGACTAGTAGACTGTCCCTGGAAGCTGCGGAGTGAGGCAGCAACATATTTATTAAAGGGGGCAGTGTTGCAGAAACTTTATAATATTAAAAATAATACTTGGGAAACAATTGGGAAACAATGCCAAAGATGCCCGGAGATACAAGGGGAGAAGCAAAACAAGAAAAGGAAGTTTGAATGAGACATGGAACTATGCGGACGTCCATGGTTACGATTCTAACGAATTGGCCGGGGTGGTGGCTCGCATGCACTGGAGGGCGGGCCGCAGCAATCCTTGGTATGTTTATTGACACGCATGGAAAAACAGGCTGTCGGGTGTTTCTGGAGGGTTAATAAGGCAATGTTCAAAAGCCAGGACAAGAAATGATGACATAGAAAGGAAGCTCGAGGTATCAATATGGAGAGATACTTCGATGAACGTAGGTAAGAGCGACAGGTGAAAGAAGATACCAAATGTGTGCCATCCATAAGAAAGGAAACGGCAGCCTAAACAATACTGGTAAGAGAAACCCTTCCCCAGCACGAACAATACCAGGACAACAAACGGTAGCTGATAGTGATGATGCTCGACCAAGTGCACGAGCAAGTGCAAACCCCGCACAAAAATGCACATTCCAGCGCCCTTTGAAGACCCGGACCTATTGAGAGCCTCCATGGGAGACAAGACTGATAAATGTAGAACAAATTAGGGTGATGAGACATGCCAGATATTTGGATAAAAATAATCGTCCCCGCATAGCAAGTCGCGGACGGCTAATTATCAGCAACATGTCGCGACAGACCATATTATGTTGAATGGAGGGCAAATGTGAAACGCAATGTCAATACTTGGAGCAGCCTGGTTAAGTTACCATTGCACCAAATGTAGGAAGTTTGAAACAGCAGCTGTTTTCCGTTGTCTGAGATTTGGGGAGTAGGTAGATACCAAACAGAACAGGCACAAAACTGTGGCATCAACAGCCGAAACGGGCAACTGAAGCAGTGCTGAAGTTAAACGATGTTCGGAACGAAAAAAAAACAACACAAACAAATTTCACTTAGAGTCGCATTTCTGATCACCGCATGCTCTGCTTACCAATGGCATGCTTCGTGCCTTTCAGCATTCTGAATCCTTTGCTTGCATCCTTGTTGCCACTGCTGCTGCCACGCCCGCCTGGCACCAGCGACTAATCGATGTCAGGCTGGTTCCAGCGATGTGCCGACCTGCGTCCTCCACCGCTGGTTCAGCGATGTGCCGACCTACGCCCTGCACTATTGGTTCGGCGATGTGCCGACCTACGCCCTGCACTATTGGTTCGGCGATGTGCCGACCTACGCCCTGCACTATTGGTTCGGCGATGTGCCGACCTACGCCCTGCACTATTGGTTCGGCGATGTGCCGACCTACGCCCTGCACCGTATCACTATCAGGTTACCATGCGTCTCAATTGAAGCCGGTGGTAAGTTATGTCGCAACTCAGCTGGTACCCGCGTACTGCCTCTCAGCTGACTGTGTCCCACTACCACTACTCAGCTGGTACCCGCGTACCGCCTCTCAGCTGACTGTGTCCCACTACCACTACTCAGCTGGTACCCGCGTACCGCCTCTCAGCTGACTGTGTCCCACTACCACTACTCAGCTGACTATTTGTCGCCACCTCTCAGCTGATCGTGTACCACGGACCACCACCACCACTCAGTTGGCTATGTACCGCAGCCTCTCAGCTGACTGTGTACCACTACCACCTCCCAGCTTGCTAGCGACGATCCTTTGCGGCGTACCGCCGCGTCACTTCCTGCCGTAGACGATCCCCATTATAAGCCGGCAGACGGCACCACCCACAGAATATCAATTAATGGATAAGTGGCAGATTTTAGATGTACCGGTCGATAGACGGCCGGTCGGACAGGTAAGTGCTACCTGTATAATGCCCGCGCGAATCAGACGGCTTTGTTAAGAAGCACATTAAGTTAGCTGGTCGATAGCCGGCGCGAGACGCTGCGGGCCGGCTATCGCCTGGATCGCAGGATCGTCCGCCAAACTCTGCCCGCTTCACTGGCTCCCGGGCCCCCGGCCCAGGTCTATCTGATCCGACCCGGCCCCGTTCGTTCTCGTGCCGAGGCTAAGTGCAAAACAAGTTCGATCAGTGGAACTGGTAAACATGATGTCAATTCGTTTTTTCTGCCGTGATGTATGTATCGTGGTTATCGATCAGAACACAAAGAATATAAACCATGCAGCACACGAGGGATGGATCAGCTGAGCTAATACAGATTCAGCTATGGACAGCGAGGAAGACATGCATACAATATTTTTCACATTGTACAGCTGTGGACATTGTATGGGAAGCATAAACGTTCAAACCTGATAATGTTATCACAACATTTTAACATGCCCAGGAGTAAAACAATATGGCTGTAATACTATGGAAAATATATAATCAGCTGCTTAGAATGCATATCAATGGAAACTTGACAATACCTTGCGCTCTTGTGTGAAGCTGCCAATTGCTTGAACGCAGTGCAGCTCGCCCACCCCTGGACCAGTCAAGCATTTACAAAAATTGTTCTCATCAAGGTGGGCGTGCACCAAAAACCCTATAAGTGTTGTGCCTAAAATGGCGTGCAGTTATCCTCTGACGCAGCTTCGAAGCGCTCTCTATAAAAGTCATTCCGTATGCTTATCTACGGATGCATAACTAGGCGTGCAACTGACATCAAGTTGCATTTGAACTCGCTTCGGACAAATCCAAATCGGCGGTTATTGACATGTGGCGCACTACTGACAGTTCGCGAAACAGTTACGACAAGCGACTGTCAAACGAGCGCTGCCCGCCTTAGCACGGAACGGTTTTAAGTAGTCCTATATTTTGAAGTACATTTTTTTAAATGCCAGAGCGCCATCCTGGGTTGGCTCGACGTCGAAATACAAATATTTATATCCCATAAAACTACACTCGTCCTGCGACTAGAGAATCGAGTATGCGACCTGAGCAGAAAGGGTGGATAATGCTATTATCAAAACTTTGCCAAATGTAGTTCCACTGCTCATATTATTACTAATGGCCAGCTCAAAAGTTGAACAAGTTATCGCGAAAAGCACTGCGATTCGTCAAAGTTCTGGTTGGATGGAATTATAGTGCTGGGACAGAAAAAGTGTATTAATGGCAAAAAGCAAGCCAGCATAAATGCTGGTTATCATTACATGTTCATGCTTTGGGTGTTTTGGCGCAAGCTCCAATGTCGAATGCTAGATTACGTTCCATTTCCATCCCGAATACAGCCACAAGTTAATGATGCTGTGGGTCAAAATACACGCAAGGCACAACATGCTATTTTCTCATCTCCCAGGTCATCCAGGACACAAGATGTGCATTCTCTGCATAGGTAGCTACATCCCAAAAGCCATTTGTGCTATGAGGTGCTTAATCCCGAATAGTGGCTACCGGATGTTTCTGATTAAGTACTTTTCTCAAGGAATATCGATCCTTAAATAAGATCACTAGAAAAGTTGCAGTGCCGGAATTGCTAGAATGAAGATACGGGAAGCCCCGCAAGATGAAATTCCTAGGATTTTTCCCACTTTAATTTGAGGCCCTGGGACTTTGCAAACTTCTCCCACACCCCTAATTCTTCTTTTCGAACCCAAGCAGACGGGAGAGGCGTGTCGCAGTGGACTATAGCTGCACTATAGCAGCAGATTATAGCAGCAGATTATGGCAGCAGATTATAGCAGCAGATTATAGCTGATTAAACAGGTTATTGCGATAGGCTTCAGAAATTGACTCTGGGCTGGATTGAGGGCAACTTAAACTGCTAAGGTCGTATCTAAGTCATCTGAGGGTACTTTAGCTTACGAGAAAGGCATGGTAGCTTCAGTTAGAGGACACTTTGCACAGTGGCAGAGGTATTCCACTTTGTTGAATGGCACTCTGAGCTGTCAAGGGCATCTCTGATATCTCCAATCCCCACCCGAACAGCCCAATGGACAACCGGAGCTGCCAGAAGGGCATAGTGAGTCGTCAAAGAGGGATACGAATGCTTCGGAAGGGCACCACGACCTCTCAGTTTAGGGCGTCATGATCGGTCAAATGAGCAAGTTGACCCGCAATGGTTGCATCTAAGGCTGGCCCAGTGAGGTGGCCTGGACGTGCTCTTTTGCACTTGGTCGGTGTCGCCTTGATTTACCAGTGGGGCACCCTGGGGCACCCTGGCCTGCGAAAAGTTGATTTTTGTCCTGTGTTCCCAGTGAAGCAAAATCGTCAGGCCTCTGGGTACTTTCCAGTGACTGGGGGAGGGAGGTGGGAGGACTTGAATCCCCACTTGTCCTATGGAAAATGCCTTGGGACGCAGTTAATTGTGATTCTGGAATCTGAAATTGACAAGGATTTCCAGTGGTGGTGGTTGGTGTTCAAAGGCTCTCCGGGTACGGAGAGGACTGCAGAGGTGTTGGTAGCTTAGTGTTGAAGGACGCCCCTGCTACATAGATGACATGAGGAGTGTCGGTGGCTTGGTGTTCAAGGCCGCTCCGGCTACGGAAATGATGAAGGGATGGTGGTGGCTTGGTGTTCAAGGACATTCCTGCTGCGGAGAGGACTTGGAGCGGTGGTGGTGGCTTGGCGGTTAAGGGATAGCCAACTACGAAAATAAATTTGAGGGATGGTGGTACTTTTGTGCTTATAGACACGCCAGGTATGGAAAGAAACTGGAGAGTCGTTGCAGTTCCAGTCGGGGAGTGCTTACTGGATGCAAGGCATGCTTTTCATATGGAAGTCCTGATGATGGCTACGTTACGTTCTCTGGTTACCAATATATGTTTCGTTGTTTATTTCTTTTTAAGAACCTGCAAGCACCGTTGGGAATCTTAGCCACTTTCGAATGTGATTGTTGAAGTTTTTGAGCAAGCTGTCGGCAAGATGCTGTCATTTGTCCGGATACTCAGTATTTCTTGAAAGACATGCAGCGATCAGGATCGCACAATTGCGCCAGACTTCAACTCAACTTAACATTTTGAAAACTTTGCCTAAATATGTTCGTTTACACGATGGACGATCGTGTAAATATGTTCGTGTTCGATGGAGTATAAGAATGCTCATTCTGTTTTGGACCGATTTGAAGATCTTGTCAAAACCACAGATCTAGTCATCGTCAGCAGAACAAGTAAGCTTGTTTTCCAACCCTGGTGGTGAGTGCAGGAGTCCACTGCAGCTGGACGATCAGCGCACTCAAGGCTGCAAGTTCGCCGCCATGCCAGCTCATGTTCTGCTGAGGGATTCATCCAGTTTTCAAGCGTCTGTACAGGAATCTTTTTTTCCAGAAATAATGAGTGAGCAAAATGCAACAGCAACAATACGACAATACGGTACAGAGAATCTGGAGATGAATGCATCTCCCTGCAAACATGGACAATTCGTCATTCTTTCGCTCTACTTGCTTCCTTTGTGATTTATTTTGCAGGACGATGATGGATATTGGGATATTTTGTTTCTCCTCATAGCAGTGAACGGTCATTGCTCATTGCGGCACAAAACTTTGATCGGGAAGTTGTCCATTGTGTAACCGATTTTGAAAGGTAGCGTGGTACCTGCCAGGGCTGGGTTAAACACCAGACAGAAAGACCAGTCTGTGTGAAGGAAGCACCTTAGGCCACAATATGCACGTCATGTCAGACCATGTCTAAAAGAAATCACAATCTTCGTTTTGAATTATTAGCCTAGCAAGAACATTCCCGAGGATCAGTCAAATACGCAATGTAGACGAATTCACAGCAAGCTAACCTCATGTCCTGTAGGAAGCATTGTGATTAATTAGACATGTCATTGCACCGTGACAAAGCAATTGACTGGAGATTGTCCAGAGACGTTTCACGTCGTGTACCACCCTTCGTGAAACCGCGGCCGTGAAGTGAAGCTTTGACGGTCGTGTTATGAGCGCAAGATTGCCGTGCAGTCGGCGCGTCCCGAGACACTCGACCGGCCCTGCTCGGGGATGGCCGCACCGCAGTTGCCAGTGGGAAGCAAATGAGCCGACCAGAAACACACAGATCCTTCACTGGCATGCTCGCATGGGTGTCACCAGGGTGGGGGATGGGGGACTCGTTTTCCTGAAACGTCGCGAAGGTTAACGTTACAGCTCAGAAAACCTCTCGCCCCGTATCCAAAGGCCATGGCGACACGCCTGCACGCTCGTTCTGGCAAAATCAGTAATAGTCTTCCCTCTCCATCGCACCTCACCCAAGTGCGCCTTTGCTTCGACCCAGAACGATTGTGATCACGTGGTCACGCAAGGTTGCAGTGATGTATCACGAATTCGCCTGACGAGCAGCAGGCACATTGTCCACCGAATAATAAGCAGCCGTGAGCGCGCACGTCGTCTGTCGACCCGAGACATCAGTGTCAAGACGAGACAATATGCCTTTGAATTTCAAAGCGCGCTGACCCGAATTCACCATTGCACACCAAACTGCGACCTGTGCGAGGCGTCACGATTTAGACGCCATGCACAGCACACTTCCTGTGAGTCACGGCACGCCGACAGCGCCTGCAATGCAAGTCGACACGAGGCGCGTCACTTGAGCCACGGCCTCACTGGGCCGGCTCGTCGATTTGTTTCGACAGGAGGCGCACCAAAGGCCGCCGTCCCGGTGCTGCTCTCGCAGTAGAGCGGAGGCACGCCTGACGCGCGTGCACCTAGTCGGATGTGGCAACACACGCGCGGGGGCTGGGAGTTGGCGCCGCCGTCCCGGTGCTGCTCTCGCAGTGGAGCGGAGGTGCGCCTGACGCGCGTGCACCTAGTCGGATGTGGCAACACACGCGCGGGGGCTGGGAGTTGGCGCCGCCGTCCCGGTGCCGCTCTCGCAGTGGAGCGGAGGTACGCCTGACGCGCGTGCACCTAGTCGGATGTGGCGACACACGCGCGGGGGCTGGGAGTTGGCGCCGCCGTCCCGGTGCTGCTCTCGCAGCAGAGCGGAGGTACGCCTGACGCGCGTGCACCTAGTCGGATGTGGCAACACCGCGCGGGGGCTGGGAGTTGGCGCCGCCGTCCCGGTGCTGCTCTCGCAGCAGAGCGGAGGCACGCCTGACGCGCGTGCACCTAGTCGGATGTGGCAACACACGCGCGGGGGCTGGGAGTTGGCGCCGCCGTCCCGGTGCTGCTCGCAGTAGAGCGGAGGTGCGCCTGACGCGCGTGCACCTAGTCGGATGTGGCAACACACGCGCGGGGCGGGAGTTGGCGCCGCCGTCCCGGTGCTGCTCGCAGTGAGCGAGGTAGCCGACGCGCGTGCACCAGTCGGATGGGCAACACACGCGCGGGGCGGAGTTGGCGCCCCGCCGGTGCCCGCAGTAGAGCGGAGGTCGCCGACGCGCGTGCACCACGGATGTGGCAACACACGCGCGGGCGGAGTTGGCGCCGCCGCCCGGTGCCGCTCGCAGTAAGCGGAGGTACGCCACGCGCGTGCACCTAGTCGGATGTGGCAACACACGCGCGGGGGCTGGGAGTTGGCGCCCCGCCGGTGCCGCTCTCGCAGCAGAGCAGGCACGCCTGACGCGCGTGCACCTAGTCGGATGTGGCAACACACGCGCGGGGGCTGGGAGTTGGCGCCGCCGTCCCGGTGCTGCTCTCGCAGTAGAGCGGAGGTACGCCTGACGCGCGTGCACCTAGTCGGATGTGGCAACACACGCGCGGGGGCTGGGAGTTGGCGCCGCCGTCCCGGTGCTGCTCTCGCAGTAGAGCGGAGGTACGCCTGACGCGCGTGCACCTAGTCGGATGTGGCAACACACGCGCGGGGGCTGGGAGTTGGCGCCGCCGTCCCGGTGCTGCTCTCGCAGTGGAGCGGAGGTGCGCCTGACGCGCGTGCACCTAGTCGGATGTGGCAACACACGCGCGGGGGCTGGGAGTTGGCGCCGCCGTCCCGGTGCTGCTCTCGCAGTAGAGCGGAGGTACGCCTGACGCGCGTGCACCAGTCGGGTGGGCAACACACGCGCGGGGCGGGAGTTGGCGCCGCCGTCCCGGTGCGCCGCAGTAGAGCGGAGGCACGCCTGACGCGCGTGCACCTAGTCGGATGGGCAACACACGCGCGGGGCTGGAGTTGGCGCCGCCGTCCCGGTGCTGCTGCAGCAGAGCGGAGGTACACCGACGCGCGTGCACCTAGTCGGATGTGGCAACACACGCGCGGGGGCTGGGAGTTGGCGCCGCCGTCCCGGTGCTGCTCTCGCAGTAGAGCGGAGGTACGCCTGACGCGCGTGCACCTAGTCGGATGTGGCAACACACGCGCGGGGGCTGGGAGTTGGCGGCCGCACCTCCTGCGTCGCAGTGGCGGAGACACCTGCACGCCGCCTCTTCAAAGACAGCGACTGCTCTCCGCGCCAACTATAGACAGTCTCGACCGTCGTGTCAGGTGCAGCTGGAGCGGGGACTCACACCGCTGCAGATCGTCCCACTGCGGGGTCCACTGCGGACTAGAGATGTTGATTGGGGATGTCGACCAGAGGATGTCGACTGGAGATGTCGACTGGGGATGTCGAGTGTGGCCGGTCTACTGGGGATGTCGACTGGGTGGGTGGGCATGACATGTTTATTGTCGACTGGGGTGCCGACTAGAGGAAGACGGCTACAGATGTCGGCTGAGGATGTCGATTGGAAAATGTTGGCTGGGGTTGTCGACTAGGGATGTCTACTGGGAATATCTACTGGGGGAGGGGGTGTCGACTGGGGAATGTAGACTGGGGACGTCGATTGAGGGATGCCAACTGGGGATTTCGATTTGAATGTCCTCTGGAGGATGTCGAGTGGGGATGCCGACCGGTAGATGTCGACTGAGGGATGTTGACTGACGGATGTCGACTGACGGATGTCCGCTGGGGTGTCGGCTGTCTCGCACTTTCCACAACTGCGATCCTCCCCGCGGCACTGGCTGCTCCCCGTCTGTTGTCCCTCTCTCATCAAAACGTGCACCGATGAAGAAGAATTTAATACGGCGGAAATTGTTACCTTGGCAAATTTATGGACTCGCAGTACAATGGGGTGGCGTTGGCAGTAGGGGAGGCGCGGCAGAGAAGATTGATCTCGTCAGGAGACTGATCTCGTCAGGAAAACGGGTTTGTTGGGCGTGCTATCGTACCCAAGCTATGAACGTCAACGAATGCGTGTTTTCCGACGGAGGCGCACTGTATTCTGCCACGTGTTATACGAAGAAAATAGGTGACGATTGAGGACCGACGGTGAGCAGTACCTGATGTCACCTGCAACTGAGTATAAGTAACGCCTGGGAACTGATGACTGACACCTGATGACTGCTGATGAGTGAGACCTGGGACTCAGCATGAGCGACTTCTGAAGACTGATGGTAAGTGAAACCTGGGGCTGATTCTGCGTAGCGCTGACGGACTGGCTGGTGACGACTCGTGCTTCAGGACTAATTATAAGTGACGCTCGATGGTGAGCGACGCCTGAGAAGTGACGCCTCACGAGAGACGCCTGGTGCGTCACATTTAAGCGCTGAATGAACACCATTGCAGGCATATACTTCAGTTGCCGATGGATCGAAACAATTCCAACACCAATTGCTCGTGTCATGTCAGGACACTCCTTCGTCTATTTAACGTGACCTAAGACGTGACAAATTACGTCACAAATCCATGGATAACCCCTGGTGTTGGGTGTGCGGGTCAGGACTGCCCTCCATGCGAAAAAAAAATCAGGTCTAAATAGTATACCATCTTCACTCAGAATCTTCCAGATTCAGGAATAATTTCATTACATGTCATGAGATCGAGTTCAAATAAGAGGTGAGAGAATGTGACATTGCCAGATAACGCAAGGCCCAACATTTCTTCCTGTGACGTTTAACAGTACTTCAGATGAGCTGGTATACCAGGATGTTATACCGGTTTTACGATGCACAATGTACCTACATGATAACCATTTAGACGTATGCCAGTAGCGGCGAAACACGTCCGAGATCAATGTCAGTATGGTGTACCGAAATGCCGAATTTCGGGGCATTTCGGATATGGTATAGAGTGGTATGGTATGGCTCGATACCTGATGCTATCGTGCATTCACCAGAATGCGCATTGGACTGCAGTTGCTATCTCTTTGCACCCATCCGTTGGAGGAAAAGTGGGAGGAAACCTGGGATTGTCGGGGAGGCAGCTAAGCCATCCTTCGTGGCCGCCCCTTTCGTGACGACTGTGTGCCATCAGCCAGACAACCCTAATTACGTCATGAACTGGCCTCACCCGGATAAGACGTGCTGCCGCAGCTACAGCATGCCAAAGTGACCACTTGAGGGTGGGGGGGGGCAGCGAAAATTTGGTACAGCTGCAGCGGACAGCTCGCCATCTATCACCAAACATGGGAGGGGAGGGGTAAATCACCATCACGTGATCGCGTGTTAGGGGTGGTAGAGGAAGCTTTGAAACGAATGGAAGCACTGTATACCTGTATAAATGCTTACTATGTTGCTTATTCAGGATAAGCCTGGCATGTAATTATGTTATTATTTATTCCGTGCAACTTCATGGAATTAGTGCATTTGATATTCAGCATTATAGTTGATTCAGTGGGCGTAAAATGACCAAGTAGCTGACGCGCCCTAACACGCCAAATCACCACCAGCACCACTTTATTCATGAACGTTAACTAATCATGCCAAATAATACCAATTACCTTAGACTATCTTTCACGGCGTTGCACATGCAGACAATACCGATCTATCTTTGGTGCCCATTGGTAACGGGTGGACCTAGAAGTTCAGTACTTAGTGAGATTCGAACATAAGACTTTGAGATCTCAGCCGCAGCCGCAACTGCGCTGAACACAAGACTTTGAGAGCTCAGCCGTAGCCGCAGCCGTAATGACAGACAACCACGGGCGCAACCGGAATTCGTGTTAGTGACGGCACCTATTTCAAACGATAATTGAAATACATGACAAGATGATAAAAAACGCCATTGGGGAAAGTCTTTTTTAACAAAGTGCAACAAATCTCACGATAGCTGTCCATCTTTGGTGGACGACAGCTATCACCACCACATGTTTGTTGTTAAGTTTCCCTACTGATGGGCTTCGTTTTGATCATGTCAATTCATATGAGTATTTCCGCGATTGTATGAACATTACTATGGTTAGCATTCCATAATGGAGACCTCCGGGTCTCGAGATGATTCTCAGCACAGCACAAATGCCCCTGTCGAAAGTAGAGAGAGCGAGAGAGAGAGAGAGAGAGAGAGAGAGAGAGAGAGAGAGAGAGAGAGAGAGAGAGAGAGAGAGAGAGAGAGAGAGAGAGAGAGAGAGAGAGAGAGAGAGAGAGAGAGAGAGAGAGAGAGAGAGAGAGAGAGACGGAGACGGAGACGGAGACGGAGACGGAGACGGAGACGGAGACGGAGACGGAGACGGAGACGGAGACGGAGACGGAGACGGAGACGGAGACGGAGACGGAGACGGAGACGGAGACGGAGACGGAGGACACGTGCCCCATCAGCTCTCCCTGTGCTTGCCTGCGTGTTCAACTGAGCACCGTGGTAGCAAAAGTTTTCCGCTATCAACAGTAGGTTGGTAGTCCCACTCTTCATATTCGCATTACAAGATAAAAAGTTATCTTAGCATTGTATATTGGTATATTGAACAATTCCAATGCGTGCATTGCATAAGATATTCGTGGGAAAGGCCAGTGCATTGTTGAGTGCAGGGGAAATACCGTAACTAGGACAGACATGAAAATCAAAGTGGAGTCGTAATGAAATATACCGGTGATCGATCTGTACCTTGAATATAAATTGTAACAATTCAGCTTTTGACGAAGAATTAGTCATTTCTTGGAATGCTATGTTATGTCAGCATGGATTCTTCTTCGGCTTGACTGTCGAACAATGGCTGATCCAAGATTTAGCCAAGGGGGCATCTATGATATTGCTGCCCCTTCTCTTTCTAGAAGTGTTCATACTATAAAATATTTGTTATCATGCAATGTGTATGTAAAACAATTGATTGCACTTATAGATGAAAGCTTTAAAAAATATTTGCGTTGACCAATGCGCAGCCGATGCTGCGCAAATTAAGCAAAGCGGATTTGGAGAGACGTGCAGGAACACGGTTCGTATTGCAGCTACCGTAGCTGCCGCGCCATATTATCTACCAACATGCAGTCTCCACATCGTCAGTTGACACTTGTCGGTGTGACTGCGGGATCTCGCACATCTTGAGAACTACGACCAGCCGGGATTTGGCGCGGTTTCTCGCCGCCACCTCCCACCGATATGTGGCGCCACGCCAGCTGCGGCGCCCGGCGCGGCGGGCCGGGCCGGCCCGGCCGCGTCTTCATCAGCCGGCGCGGCGGCGGGTGTCGGACCGACGACGCCCCCAGTAATGACACGGACAGCGAGACAAAAGGCGGCCAGTGGCGGCCGGCCGGCGGCGGTGCCCGGCCCGCTCGCATTCCGGCTCGGTGACGGCGGCCGGCCCGGCTGGCGTCTCCGGCACGGCGCGGCCAGCTCCGCGCGCGCAACGCCGACAACCTTCTCCCATTAATTACGGCCTTATGACAGTATCGCGTTATGGCTGGACAATGGCGCGCGGTGGGGCTTCGGCCGGCCGTCGTTTGTCAGACACCTCGGGAGTCGAAAGCCTTTAGCAGATCCATCATTGCGTGCGGCCGCCGCGCTGAATGAAGACACCCGAAGACAATGCTGCGCGCCGGCGGGAGAAAAACCCGCCACAATGGTAGCACCTGAGGTGCCCCTCGGCGCATGCAAATTGCCATTGGAAAAAAGCCAGGCAAGTGACTAAAAATCACCGGTGATGGATGACGGCAACGTCGGCGATCGTGCAGGCCGCGAGAGGTGCCGACGGACGGGCGTGAGCGAGCACGTGTGGCGAATCGCGCCGGCCGTGAGCTGCCGGCTGATGAAGTCGTCGCCATTGTGCGCCGCGGCCGGCGTGGGCAGAGGTCAGTCGGCCGCCCGTCGGGACGACGCGGGCTCGGCGCTCGGCAGAGAGGACCGAGAGGACCGAGAGGAGAGGCAGAGGACGTGTCATCGCCGGCGAGCCAACCGCTGACCTCTGGGTCGGCGCTGGGTCGGCGCTGGGTCGGCGCTGGGTCGGCTCCGGGTCATCTTTCGGTTGGCTTTGGGTCACCTTTGGGTCGGCGCTCGATGGAGTCGTGCTATCACCAGCGAGCCGGCCGCTCACCTCTAGCTCGGCGCTGGGTTGACTCTGGGTCAGCTCTGGGTCAGCGCTAAGTCAGCGCAAGGTCAGCGTCCACACAGCGGTGTGTGACGAATCGGCGGCCATTCCGCCTGTCAGGGCTTTGGGACCGGTTCGGTCCCAGATTGAACTTTATCAACACAACCGCGTTGCCATTCACGTAATCAGAGACGTGCAGAGACAAATGTGTTATTGCAGTGCCCTATTCACGAAGTTTCTTTGGATGGTTGCGTCATTGCATTGAGCGAGGAGATTTAGTAGAAGGTAGAGAATGCTTACAATGATTGCGTGGTTCACATCATTTATTGCTGGTGTCACGAATGTGGGTGGAGTGTTGGTGATTCGTCCAATTTATTTAATACCGTGCTGTTACAAGAAGTGGACATGCAAAGTCGCATTTCATGGCAGCTCATAGCGAAAAATATAGCTCACCCATAAACTCCTGCGCAATCTACAACCGATGTTCGTTGGCACGAACTCACGACATCACAGGTAGTGCATATGATGATGTAGTCGTCTGGAGGCGTGGTCTCCTATTCATAGGGTACATGGAGGCCCGCACAGACTGCAAAAGGCAGGCACCTTTCAGACAGCAGCCGGCACTTTCAGATTGTCAATGGTCATGCAACCGTCTCCATGTTCCCAATCTCTGGCACGTGCAGGCTGCACTTCTGAAAGTCTCCTGAGCGTTTTCGTGCATGGTGCGAGAACAGGAAATAAGACAGGCACATCAGGCCCTCGTTCGTGTGAGGCGAATAAGGATCTAAAGTGGCACGAAACCCAGCACTTAATTGGGAGGTGCATATATTGTATTGCACTGTGTTCAATAGTGACATTCCAGCATACTTTGGCTGTTATGCAACAGTGTCATGCAGACATACAGCTATGCAATACACATAATATATACAATGCGCAAATACAGATGCACAATCGACAAGACAAAATACAATAAAGCATGAACAAAGTAAGCAAGTGCAATAAAAAGCACATTATAAATATACTATGGGTAATGGTAAATACTCGCCACATCACTCACGATAAAACATAAGAGTCTCGCTCACGAATACCTACTAAAACTTAGCCAGAAACTCGTGACACAGATATCAGAGGTGCTTTGACGTGTTTCATAAAGGTCATGTTGAAGTTTACCAGGTGCCAACCACGCCAAAGACTGTTCCAGGTATGTATGACACGGTCAGGCGGGGTGCTTTTTGTCGTTTCCAGGGCTTCCAGGTGGCATCGTCGGGTTTGCACCTGGAGGATGGATGCACTCCGCGCTGTTCTCTGCGATGCATGGACTCAGAATGCTTCAAGGGATTTTAGTTTGTGCAAGCATATCATGTTTCGTGGTTAGGTTGTAAGGAATTGCACTGCAAAGCACAATGCGATGTTGCAAAATGCAACCTTAATGTGGTGTACTGGATGATGAGCTTGCTCCTTGCAGTTTTTAATTGGCCTCAAGATGGTACGTCATTGTACAAGTGCAGAAAGCTCGGTATATTTTAAATATTTATATGTGACCTTATCCGTGAAAATTGTGCCTGCTCCAGTGCCGTGCTTTCTGTAGCGTTCTGTCTATAGCTGTTTTGCTGTTGGTAGGCTTGAAGTTGACGATTTGCCGAAATGTCAGCACTTTTCCTGTGTAATGCGAATACTCGCCACGTACAGATGCGTGCGGTGCTGATGTTACGTAACAAACGCTTGAGCCTGCCAGCAGCAGTAGTTCGGCTGCAATCGCTCAAAATCAAAGGATGGCAACGGTTTCAAGGTTTCATTTTTTGTTTGTTGTTTGTGCTGTCGTTGGTGTCAGAAATATAGGTTTCATTTGGATTATGGAATCTATGAACTTTCAAAGATCCCTTCCCGATGATGATCCCGACCGCTAGCTTAGTGTGATTGCTGATCTCGCTACAGTCAGTATATAAATTGGCCCAATTGGATACACATCTTAGGCGCTCAAGTTTGAAAGTAACAATTGAAATGGCTCAGTGAGACCCTCGGTCGGCGACGTAAATTTCACATGCAACCCGTGGCAATTGCAAGGTGTAAATTTAGCAAAGATTTCTGGAAAAAAAACGAGGCATTGTCACAAAAGGATATTTCTTTGCCTACCCTTGCTGAGGATAGGCGAAGTAGAAAGCTAACAGCAAGACAAATAATCGAACTCCGAGACCTAACACAACTGATTTCCATCGGACTCTGGCCATCACTAATCCGTTTTTCTATCTTATCTTTTCGCTAATTCCCCCTTTCTATCAGGCACACTGCCCGCACCCCGACAGTAGTTCTTACCAGCTCCATATACGACAGATCCTGATCACATGGTCCCTCCATCTTCACTGCTCTCCGTTTCTTTGGTGCAACTGCTTCGGCCCTCTTGTCACATGTTCGGATTCCTGCTGCCCGTACCTCAGCTCGCAGTTCGTATCACGACGAACAGCCTTGATTCCTCCACGCCACAGCTTCAGCGCCACTTTCCCTCCTTCCTGGCCGCCACTCCCCGACTCAGCGGCTCGACTCCTTTGATATTTTTAACGTACATCACCGGTAATAGCAAAGCGTAGGGGCGGATTGAAGACATTTCATTGGCGGGGAGGGGCACTCATCTGGAAAAGCACCTTCGACTCAAAATTCGCTGAGCGAGAGAGGGGGGAGGAGAGAGGGTGGTCCACGCGAGTATGCTGTACCGGAGCATATTCCTGTCCGGAGGGCGCCTATTCTTCCGTGGAGGAGCTTTTTATTGAAATAATCCGTTGAGTGTGGGGCGAGGGGTAGGGAGAAGGGCAGAGAGAGAATTGTGCACTCGAGCCTCCCTGGAGGGGTGCCTTTTGCCTGTCAGAGGGGCACCACCTTTTCATTAGGGGAACGTGCCTCCCAGTGCCTCCGTATCCATCCTGGCTCAGCGTCTCTTCCTACGTCTCCACAAAAGCTAACCGCCTCCCGTCTCCCGAACCAGGATTTCCTGTTTTCCGCCTCCCTAATCAGAACTACTGGCCACCCCAATTAAAGCTGCCCACCTTACCAACCAAAGCTTACCAATGCCTTACCAATCATATACACTCGTCTTCCGAACCAAAGCCACCTGCTCCGTCAACATAGCTGGATACCTCTTGGCATCCCTAAACAAAGCTACGCGCCCGTCCAGCCAGAGGAGCTCGCCGTATCCCTCTCCCGAACCCTAAGCGTCCCTTCCGCCATCCCTACACGTCTCCCCAGCCAGAGGAGCTCTTCGCCTCCGGACACGGTCCCGAACCCTAAGCATCCCTCCTGCCATTCCTTCACACGTCCACAGCCAAAGGAGCTCTCAGCCTCCCGATATTCCTGGCCAAAGTTCGCCTCCCCAACCGGAACTCGCCACCCGCCACCCTGCCGACCGCGGCTCGACGCTATCGCTCGAAAAATCGGCCCGGCTGACGGCGCGGCGCCGGCCGTATAGATTTTCCCTGCCGCTCGTCGCTTTCGACGGCTCTTTAGGGACAGTGATTGGATTTGCCGGATAGCCGTGCGTCGTTGGCTTGCCAGGATTGCATTGATCTGCGGAGAGATACGACCGGTGGCGACAGAATGGCCGATCGACGCTCGTCGGCAGCCGGGTCGGAGCGTGTCGCGAGCTTCGGCCATGTTGGCGCGCCCGCTCGAATCCAATATCTGGACGGGCGGCGGCGGCGCGCGCCGGCACCGTCGACGCCGTCGGACGTCGCGACTTGAAGTGATGCATCCAATTTCGCCGTCCGAGTTGGCGACGGATGAGGTCTTTGAGGGGCGCGCGTCGCGCGGAATGTTTTGACGCTTGCAACAGACGAGAGGTGCGACGATTGCTTTCCGAACGAGTCCTTTGTCGGCGCTGGAAATCCAATCGGTGGAGGCAAGTTTCATTTGCCACTGCACAAATGCCACGACAAATGCCACTACGTTTCGATTTGTATGCCCGAAGAAATGATTTAACGTGTATCGCTTCCTCCGCATGTGATTATAAAGTCAGAAGTGTGTGTGTTATTTGCCGTCTTTCCTGGTCGCTGTTGATTGGATGGACAGGGTGCCGCGCTGTGTTAGCTACCTCCCCTCCAGCAGTGAACGCGCCCGTTCTATAAACTTCCCTGAAAAATTCATAACTGTTGGTCCCAGAGGAATATCAAGTGATGTCTTTTGATTGTAATCTCGGGTAATTTCATTTTCTACACAGGTTATGAATGCTGATGCCCCGAGATACGTCCCCAACAAGGGCGGACAAATTACTGGGAGTTATGCAATAAGGGCCATTCAGAGGAGTTTTAAATGGTCCGGGAGAGGCCATTTATCCGTTCGGTGTGTTGACGCAGAACAAGCGCGCGGAGGAAATTTGAAATCTTTCACGCGCCAAGTAGTAATCGGTTATTGTTTGCTCCGAGTTTTAGAATGCGGCGTTCTCGTCTGATTGGCTGGTGTTGTTTTTGCATTTGACGGACGGGTGGAGGCATTTACCGTTCCGAATCGGAAGACCAACAAACACGAAATATGAAAACGCGATGAAAAGGTAGCCAGAAACGAACGTCAGCGCGCCGTTTGTGATTTCTCCAGTGTTTGCACATGCCGAATAGGAAATACCATGTAAGTTATGCTCGGGATTTTCTTCAGAAATAAACATGGACATGCTACTCAAGTGCTTCCAGTTGGGAGCGCATCATGTACCATTAGTGGTCGCGAGATAATGACGGTTATCAGTGTTGTAAGCAATGCAAGCGTTAAAGAAATGCACCAGGATAGGGTGTGGTTAAAAAATACACACTGTGTGCACTGACTTGGCTTTTATGAGGTAGCCGTATATCGCAGCAAAACATCACTGCGTGCACCCACGATATCGGAAGACATCCAGATACCTAGCCGGTATGCCGAGTGTTCCGTATACTCGGTGGCGCTTCCAATATTTACATACGCAGGTCACTGTCGGTCATTACGATCACATGCACTTGTGGTGACAGATACATGTTGCGGCGAAAACAGATGTACAGTCATGGACAGTGCGAGACGATTGTACCAGTTCGTCTATATGGTCCGACTTCATCTGGCAAAAAAAAAACAGGACAGACAACAACTTCGTGTGGGTTAGCACACCCGTTCTGCAAAACAACAGATTAAAAGTCATTGTATTGACGTTTATTTGATAGATGTTTTATATATTCTCAATAAAATTAGAAAAAAACAAAACCCTAGTTGGCACGGAAAAAGCACTTCTTTTTCGCTGTTGGTGTTTCAAGTCAAAATGGATGTAAACATTTTTGGTTTAAATTGTCAGAGCAAAAATTTAGCGCGCCTGTCAAGATAATGTGTTGTGAGGAGCTAATTCATCCTGCTTTTATCTTGTAAACTGTCTGTTCTTATGAAATAGGTGATCTATATGAAGCATATAACCTAAATCTAACCCTATAATACAACACATAGGTAGTGCATAGTGGTCTTGACGTAGTGGCATATGATTGTTTCAGTCACCACACCCGGGCAGCCGAAATTTGTAGAACTCCACGAATATCATCTTCTGTGAGGAATCTGACATTCTTGGCTGCTATTCGGGCCAGGCGACAAGACATGATCGCACAGTCAATGTTTCTCTAGAAACTCATATAGTTTTCCTCCATTTAGTCTCGATCCGACAACTTTCAATACGCGTTCTTAGTACGTATTTAATACAGGTAGCAACTGGCAGCGTAAGGGCGATGAGTCACATCTGGACATGGGGCATCAGCCATCATGGGGCATCAGCCATCATCTCAAGTTATCATGGGCGCTACATAACCAGTAGCAACTGGTGCGCCCCCAAACCCAAATAATCAATGAACGAAATCCCAAAATATCAACCAGCATCAACTATTTACCTAGACGTCTCCTCAGACTTGGGATAGAGGAACGACATGACTTTGCTGTCGATTCTGTCAATGCAACGTCGCAGGCGTTATGCTAAACGTCATAGGCGTTATTCTAAACGTCGCAGGCGTTATGCTAAACGTCGCAGGCGTTGTGCTAAACGTCACAGGCGTTATGCTAAACGTCATAGGCGTTATGCTAAACGTCGCAGGCGTTATGTTAAACGTCGCAGGCGTTATGCTAAACGTCACAGGCGTTATGCTAAACGTCGCAGGCTTTATGCTAAACGTCGCACGCGTTATGCTAAACGTCACAGGCGTTGTGCTAGATGTCACAGACGTTATGCTAAATGTCACAAGCGTTATGCTAAGCGTCCAAGACGTTATTCTAAATGTTACAGGCGTTGTGTTAAACGTCGCAGGCGTTATGCTAAACGCCACAGACGTTATGCTAAATGTCACCGGTGCTATGCTAAATGTCACAGGCGTTATGCTAAACGTCACAGACGTTATGCTAAATGTCACAGGCGTTATGCTAGATGCCACAGGCGTTATGCTAAGCGTCACGAAGTTGGGAGGATGGGACGTGTCCGCCGTTCCTCGCTGGCGACACCAAAGGCTATTCATCCTATTTGGTTTATAGTGAATAGAAAAGGAACCAGCGTGCAAGTAGCATTTCGTGGCTCCAAGGACTAGCGCACACAAGGAGGGCCCGGGAGTTTAGGGTCACCCCAGGGACCTCGGGTGGTTCTAAATGTGTGTTATATAATCTTGAAAATCCGAAAGCTGAGATGAACCCTACAAGTTCTTAAAAAACAAGGTTTCTTTCTCTGAAAATGCAGACAAACCCGTCTCCATTTCAAATACAATATCGTCACCCATCCCCACTCCCTTAAGAAAATCCTGGATGCGTTGCTAACTCCAAGAAAGTATCAGATGCCTACAGGAGGACAATGCTATCTTTTTCTTAACTTAACATGCATATTTGCTGCCTGGGAAGTGTGTATCGTGCAATGGTAAACAGCTGGTCCTTGTACAACGTTTGTGTTGAGTGCACCATTTCTCCTGCAGACAAGGAACAACCGTAACATCTGGTAAGAAGCCATGCAGTTGCATGTATGAGTTACAAGGGCAGCTATCTGAGCTGCATATATAAGCTACGAGGGCAGGTGCATACGATGCAGCTCAATACCTGCGCAGCTACCCCCAGCGTTGCACTCGTTCCCTCCCTACGCGAGGCCGTGAACGGGGGCATTAGCTACCTATACATTGTGTGTGTGGCTATATTGTAACCGACTGGTCACTTCGTCGGCAAGCCCCGCCGATCTTGAAGTTACAGGTATGTTGATTGGCCATGCATTGACGTTAGTATCGTTTGTAATGACATTGGTGTGCCAACATAATGATAAATCAATGCGGCGTTTCCATACGCCAGTCCTGAGCTAGAGTGGAGGGGGCACTTGGTGCCCCCTCCACTCATAGAATGGTAGACGCTCTAGCCGGAATCAGGGCCTTTTAGGAAGAGTCGAGTGCACGCCCCCGGCTCAACGGATTTTTTTTCAGCCGGAAATGTATCTTTCACAGGGAAAGATACAACTTTGAGACAAAAAATTTCAATATGCTCGAAAGGCGACCCTCCGAGAAATGTGCCCACTCCTAAGCGCTATGAAGAAATTTGCCACGTCTTGTTGTCGACGTGCAGCATTTTCCCGTTTTTCTCAGCATCTCGTTATCCTGCAGTGTGCTTAGAACACTCATATCGTTCCGCACTAAGCCTACCTTGAACACCAAAGCTAGTGTTATTTCTTGCCCGACACCATGCTGAATAAATTATATTAATCAACATAGCTTCAGAGCAGATCAGCTTTTCAAGGCTACCTCACATGTGCAAGTCATGGAGCAGATTCCCTCAACAAACAATTTACTTTTTCATGCAAACATTTGACCGTGTCTGTGAAGTGAAGGTTTTGTGAGCAACTCAGGTATTACGTTGTTTTCTAATATCAACTGTTATTTTCAATCGGTGGTCTATGCTCATATATGGATGGATAAATATAAATATATATTCATATAAATATATATATATATATATATATATATGTATATATATATATATATATATATATATATATATATATATATATATATATATATATATATATATATATATATATATATATATATATATATATATATATATATATATATATATATATATATTATTCCATACCATGCTATAATTTTATTGATGTGAAGTCTGCCGCTATTTCGTAAATGTATACACATTGTAGAAAAACAAACTTCCCCATAACATCGCAGGGCAAAAAGTATGCTAAAGGTGCTTAGGTCCAGAAATGTCTTCCCAAGAATGTATGAACTAGGTGATTCAAATTCGCAAAGCCTTATGAATGCTAGGCTTTTAGTTAGTCGGATATTCTGGTGCCAATTGAAACCTCGGTGTGTTTTCACTGAATTTGTGGGCGTAAACAAATTTTGCCGCTGATCATTCATTTTTTGTTGTATATTTCGGTACAAACCCATCCTGGAGCGGAGTTTATAGAGCACTAGTCGGGTCATCCGGTTGACGATATTTCCATTCCCCCAGTGTTCGGTCTCCTGTTTTCGATGACGTTCAGACATCTAACCCTCGACACACCGTTCAGAACACCATCAGAAGCGTTCACCATCTAACATGGTGATCAGTTGATCAGTTTGCCGCCAGTTGTCAAGGTGGAAACACATCGCTGTGGAGCTCCTGCTTTTCTAGATAAGTCATTGCAGAACCGGGCAGTATACCAGGCTTAACTGTGGATAGGTAGTTAGCAATTACTTCTGTGCATATATTTGCATAGCTTTATCTCGTAAGTTTCTTTTTTGGCAAGCTGATTATAATATTTATATCTAGAGACGCTGCCCAGCGCCATTTTGTCCATTCTGTCTGTCTTTGTCTAGTGTGTCAGTGCTTTCAGCTACTTATATAATTTTTGGCAGTTATTCAGCGAGTGATTTCTTCTTTCTTTAAAACCACTGTCAACTTTCTGCACAGTGATTACCTTGTAAGTGCTGCATAGTTAGGAACTAGCATTTATCTAAGCTTTGTCGGTTATTTTGCTCTGCTGTTATTTGGTAACTAATTTTGGAGCAAGATATTTTTCAATTTCAATCTAGAATAAGCTGCAGCCTTTAGGATGGTTAACACCAGGATGCAGGCACTAGAGGATGAGGTTAGGGCCCTTAAGGCAGAGCTTTCCAAGCTCAAAGCTTCCCTTGCTTCAAAGGGCAGGCCAGAATGTAAGGGGCAGTCTGTAGCAGGGGCATCCTATGCCCAGGTGGTCACAGGCCACCAGGTAACTGTAGCTTCCCCTGCTGTGGAGGTGGCAGGGAGATCTGAAGAGATAAGTGTTCCTAGTGAACAGAATATTTCTAGTAGCTCACAGGAGGGGCAGTGGTTTATAGTCAAGGGGTGGAGGATTTGGAGGCGTGAGCCTAAGCAAGGGGGCAGTGAGTGGCAGATGGTAGGTGGTAGGAGTGGGAAAAAACCTAGCGAAGCAGCTCAACAGGCAGGAGTAGTAACAACATCCAACAGGTTCCAGGCATTGGAGGACTGCCCCCAGGATAGTGATAGTGATAGTGATAGCAGCAAGGAGAAAGTGCTAGTCGTAGGAGACTCTCGTGTGCGGCATTTGGATAGGGTATTCTGTAAAGGTCGGAAAGGTAGGAGGTGCATCATCAGGCCTGGTGCCAAGGTTAGAGACCTGGTCCAAGTGGTCGCACAGGCCACCAGCGAAAACCAGTTCAGTACAGTTATAGTGCAGGTAGGAGTGAACAACATAGGTCCTGCTATGAGTGAGGAGCTGATGCAGGACTACAGGGCCCTTCTGGCCACCCTGAAGCAAAGCAATAGCAGAGTTATTGTGACAGCTATTCTGCCTAGGGCTGGAGTCTCCCCTGAGTGGAGCTCTAGGGCACTGGCAGCCAATGCCAGGGTAGGTAGGCTTTGCAATGAGTTAGGTTTGACTTTTGTTGACAAGTGGTGCAGGTTTTATGGCTCATCTGACCTCTATCAGAGGGATGGCTTGCACTTCTCTGAGAAGGGGGTGCAAGTGTTAGGCAAAGTATACGAACATGTCCTTCAGGGAAACTAGATAATGGGGTGGGGAGGGAAGAATTGGCATTGCCATCTCAGGGATATGTCAATAGTGACAGCATAGGCAATAGAACCTCACAGTCAGCAAATAGGGGTAGCAGTAGATCAAGGGGGCAGAGTGGTAGCTCATCCAGAGATGATAGAGCTACTCAACATAAAAAAGCCAAAGAGGGTCATGGAACTTTTGTTAAGTGTATGATGCTTAATGCTCAGAGCATTCGATCCAAATTTGATGAGTTCAAGTGTTATGTTGCTGAGGAGAAACCAGATTTTGTTTGCATTACTGAGGCATGGGTCAGTGAGGGATATTTTGGGGATAACTTGCAGGACTATGAGATCCAGGGATACAATATGTTTTCATGCAATAGGGGTCCAGCAGTGAAAGGGGGTGGTGTAATGCTCTATGTGAATAGCTTATACAGTTCTCAAAAAGTAGTAGATGGGGTGAAAAATGTGTCTGTGGAGTCCATTTGGCTTGATGTTGCTGTGGGAAAAGGCAACAACAATAAACTGAGGATAGGAGCTTTGTATCGATCAGGAACCTTGCCACATTCTCAGCAACTGGAGCTTGATAAGGTGATTTGTGAGGAAATCAGTAGAAACTTTCAGAGGAAATGCCTTATTCTTGGTGACTTTAATCTAAAAGGATATGAAAATGTTGGTGTTGGCTCCCCATCATGTAAACTGTTTAGGAAATGCCTTGAAGAGGACTTGTTCTTACACCAGTTTGTAATGGAACCAACCAGGCAGGGCTCATTCTTGGACCTTGTCTTCTCAGATTTAAGTGATTTAGTTCAAGACTTGACTGTAGGAGAAACTCTGGGAAGAAGTGACCATAACATAGTGAGATTCAAGGCACAGGTATCAGGGACAATCAAGGATAATTTGGCAAAGATTCCAAATTTTAACAGGGCAGACTTTGCCTGCATGAGAGAGGCTTTAAGTGCCATAAAATGGGAAGAAGAATTCTTTGATTTAAATGCCTGTGAAATGTGGGAAAAGTTCAAATCCTACTTGAGGGAAATTCAGATTAGACATGTCCCCCAAAAGCAAAGGCGCAAAAGAAGGGTAGGAAAGCCAGCATGGCTTACACCAGATGTGATGAAAGCAATTAAGGCTAAGAAAGGTGCATTTAGAGTATTTAAGGAGGCTTCAAATATCGTAAATCTAAGGTCGTATCAAAAATCTAGAGACGCTGTGAAGCAGAAAATCAGAGCAGCAAAGCGAGCAAAAGAATTAGATTTGGCTAGGAACTGTAATGGGGACAGTAAAAAGTTCTTTAGTTTCTACAAGCTAAGTAAAGTTTCAAGCACAATTGGTCCACTGGATGTAAATGGGACTATATTGAGTGAGGATAGTGAGATGGTTGAGGAGCTGAGCAAGCAGTTTAAATCAGTGTTTACAGTGGAGGATGTGACTAATCTGCCAACCGTGAACCACAGTTCAGTGACAGGTGATCAGATACACGATGATGATTTCATTGATAGTGATATTGTTTTCAATTATATCAGAAAAATAAAGACAAACAAGGTAGCAGGACCCGATGGAATTTATGCTAGGGTATTGCGGGAAGCTGAAAAGGAAGTGGCAATTCCACTTAGTATAATATTTTGTAGATCAGTTTCGCAAAATGAAATTCCAACAGATTGGAAAAGGGCAAATGTAGTTCCTATTTTCAAGAAAGGAGAAAGAGGGAAAGTTGAAAACTATAGGCCAGTAAGCCTCACATCCCTAGTCTGCAAGGTACTCGAATCAATTATCAAGGATAGAATAGTTAGTTTTCTGGAAGGAAACAGATTGATTCAAGATACTCAACATGGGTTTAGAAAAGGGCGATCGTGCCTCACAAATCTCTTGGACTTTTTGAATTTTGCTACAGAACAATTTGATCAGGGAAATCAGGTTGATGTAGCATATCTTGACTTTAGTAAGGCCTTTGACAAGGTACCCCATAAACGGTTAATGATGCAGCTTCAGGTCCATGGTATTGCAGGTAGCATCCTAAAATGGATAGAGTTGTGGCTTTCAGATAGACAGCAGAGAGTGATGCTAAATGGTACAAAGTCATCATGGCAAAATGTTCTTAGTGGAGTCCCCCAGGGGTCGGTACTGGGGCCACTATTGTTCATTATATATGTGAATAGCATTGAATGTGGCCTAAGCAGTAAGGTTTTAAAATTTGCGGATGATTTGAAGATCTTTAGGGCAATAACAGGGCAAAATGAGCAGGTTTTGCTGCAGAAAGACTTAGACGAGCTAGTGAAGTGGTCCGAAAAATGGCAAATGAAGTTTAATTTTGATAAGTGCAAAGTCATGCATGTAGGTAGGCAGCATATGAAGGCTCCATACTTGATGGGTGGCCAAGTACTATCCGTGACTCAGCAGGAGAAGGACTTAGGTGTTATTTTGAACACAAAATTGGGGGCATCAGAACAGACCAAAGAAGCCAGGAAGAAGGCACTAAGAATGCTTGGGGCAATACAGAGGAATGTGTCATACAAAAGTGAGGAGGTCATCAGGAAGCTTTACTGTGCATATGTCAGGCCACATTTGGAATACTGTGTCCAAGCTTGGTCCCCTAGTTATGAGAAAGATTGTTGGCTTTTAGAGAGAGTACAAAAGAGGGCAACAAAAATGGTTAATGGTATAGGCAACCTGGAATATGAGGAAAGACTGAAGAAATTGAACATGTTTTCACTTAGATATAGAAGGCTGAGAGGAGATCTCATCGAGGTTTTTAAATTTGTTCATGGTCAGGAACAGGGATATCTCAGGGAAATGTTTGAATTTAACAGAAATGATGCAATTAGAGGTCATCAATTCAAAATTAAAGCTAATCACAGCAGGACAAGGTTAAGACAGTCTTTCTTCACCAACAGGGTAGTAGAACACTGGAACCAGCTGCCAGGAACCATTGTCAGTAGCAACACACTGAACATCTTTAAAAACGGCATAGACAATCATTATAAGAATAGGGGGATTGTTTTTCTGTATTCCAGGGAAGGTTGATCGACAGGGAGGAGTGGGAGTTGGGAGGAGTTTGTAATTGTTGACTGTGTTATGAAATAGCAAGTGAGTCTCTTATTAAGTCTAAATGCTTTATAACTTTATATAGGGTGTACCTAGCAGTGGATTCAGCACCTTCCTTCGGGATGTGATACTGATGAGATTGTCTATGGTAGCACAATGGGTATGATGGGAGGAGTTTGTAATTGTTGAGTGTATTATGCAATAGCAAGTGAGTCTCTTATTAAGTCTGAACGCTTTATGAATTTCTGTGGGATGTGCCTAGCAGTGGATTCGGCACCTTCCTTCGGGATGTGATGCTGATGAGGTTGTCTATGGTGGCACGATGGGTGTGATGGGAGGAGCTTGTGATTATTGAGGGTGTTAGGCGGTAGCAAGTGAGTGGTGTTAGATGGGCTGGGATATATAGCTTCCTAGGAACTTGGGATAAGGGATTGATTGGGGTGGGAGTATGTACATTCTAGTACCTTTTCTAGATAGGCTTAACCCAGATGGGCCCCTGTGGCTCTTATTAAGCCTTAATACTTTATGACTTTATGACTTTATGACATACGAACCCGCATATATAAACTCGCCAAGGAGGACGGGGAGGGGGAGGTCGGGGCTGAGGCTGGGTTGGCCCTGAACTACGCTGATGGCACCCGCGTGAGAATACTGAGAAAACAATAATTGCCTTCGGGCTTCTACTCTTCAGTTTTCGGCGGAACGTTCCGTGCGTTATTCCAAAAGACACAACAAGATATTTTCGCTCTGATCGTCTCTGGAGATCGTCTCTGGAATGCCTAGATCGCAGATAGCCCGCTCTGAATCGCTTCTGACTGTAGGAGTGTGCCGGAGGTCTTTCGACCCACGGTGCTGAAGCATCTACGGCTCGTAACTTAACTTAATTTGTGTTAAATTGGTGGAGATAAAGCGACTAAGGTGCTACTCAGGCAGCACGTGATCAAGTGGAAGCATGATCCAGGCATGGAATGAAATGTGCAACATGAGTGGGTTCTCAATGGGATCGAATTGTTTCCTGTCTATTGAAATACAACCCCGACGACCACCACCTGGTCCGCCACCGCCACCGCCTGTGTTTATCGGACATATTTGTCTGGAAGTCGCGGGTGTTCCATGAAGCAGCACACCGAGGTTTCCTGTGAAGCTGTGGTGGGTGATGGGATGGTTTAGGAATATCGGCATATCCCGGGATATCTTGGTATATCCTGATACATACCGGATATACGAGCATGCACCGGACATACCGACATACAGCGGGTATTCCGGATATACCGATATCTCGGCAAATATACCGGCTGTACCGGTATCCATAGACATCAGAAGAAGCCTGCTCAGATCGTTGATTTATGCCCGAGATGGTTGCATTTATGCACACCTCACACCTACACATATTCAGGTGCGTCGGAATCCAACTTCCCCATGCTTCTTCACTTGCTTCTGCCTCATGAAAAGGCAGAGGAATCATCACCGACCTGCCACCTAAATGCCACAAAACTGCCCGCCCAGTTACCACATAGCTGCCACCAAACTGCCACCAAACTGCCATCCAACTGCCACCCAGCTGCCACCGAACTGCCGCCAAACTGCCACCCACCTGCCATACACCTGCCATCCACCTGCCACCGAACTGCCTCCCAACTACCATCCAACTTTCGCCCAACTGCCGCATAACTGTCGCCCAACTGCCATCCAACTTCCGCCCTACTGCCGCCCAACTGCCACATAACTGCCGCCCAACTGCCACATAGCTGTCGCCGAACTTTCTCCCAACTGCCAGCGAACTGCCAGCGCAGCCGCCGGCTCTGGTCCGCGGCGGCGAGGCTGGCCGACGACACCGCCCAGACCGCGCCGCCGTCGTCGGCGCGCCGAACTCGTCGCAGAACGAGGAAACTTAGATTGCCTGTCAGCGGTGGAACATTTCAAACGGCGGCCGGCCGGCGGTCGCGCCGCCACCAATCTCGCGCCGCCGGCCGCCACCAATCAGTCACCGCTGACAAATTAATTTCTGACGCGCTGAGAAATGTTCCGAATTAAAGTGCGGCCGCCCAAGCATTCGCCGCCGGTCGGCGCGGCTCTCGGCCGGTCGGTTCCGGTGGTGGCCGGCCGGCCGGCCGTTACCCAGGTATTAATTAGCGTACAGAGGTCGGGGTCTGGTCAGCCGCCAGGGGTCGCACCAGGGGCCTCCGCGGCCCCCGCTGAACGACTGACGGATCGGTAGCCCCCGTCCGCGTCGACAAATGGATAATGACTGCATTACAGACCTGTAATGCCGCTGCCACACCTGTGTGGCAGCGGCGTGGGCGGCGCGCGAGACGCCATCAGGTCTGGCCAGAACCCGGTGAGTTGGGCCAGAGTTGAGTGAGGGCAAGAATACCCTCATAACTCAAAGGAACTTATGCATGAAATGCATGCACCCAGTTTCATCAAAGGCACCATATAGTGGCATGGGAAGTTCCAAAGTTATTAGATTGCAGCTATCGCTTACCAACGTCCGTCCGCTATGATGGTCTGTTGCTTCATATGCAAGCAACATCACCAGCATTCTGCACGACACTCATCCGTGCACAGTTCTCTGAACAAAAACCTTGGATAGATCTCGTCCTGCTTACGCCACGAGAAGACTGGTAGTTTCAGCCTGATACAATAATGAATCGTCAAAATGGAAATATATTTAGGTCAATATAAATCACCACTAGTCTAATGTTACCATGAAACATTGTCTGTGCTGCGTATCGTAGCTGCTTATCGTAGCTTTTCGTCCTGCTCATTATGTAAAGCATAATGAATGTGATTTGTATTAATAGGGGATATATGTACATTCATAAGGGAGATAAATAACTTTGGAGCAGCAACCCGATCAATCCATGTAACTATTCTAGGATTTTTGGGAGCACAGAGGGAAATTAATCCAGCATCGTGTGGGATAGTTTGCACCACACAAGATATATGGGGCGGGGGGGGGTGTTAGAAATGTTTCATATAATTTAATGAACTACTGGACGAACATAGAATTTAATGAACTAGAATGAACTTTTATGTGTCTTCTTTTATGACTGCTTGTAGACAATATCTGAATGTATGATACTTCTGCCGACCTCTTTTTATTTGTATGACGTGAGGCTGTAATAGCCACGAGTTAATTGTGGATGGCCTTAATACATGTCTGTCTGTCTGTCTGTCTGTCTGTCTGTCTGTCTGTCAGACGGATTCAGACGATTGAAAACTTGCATCGATTGCCTTGCATTGCAGCATCTTCGGCCATATAAAACGGAGGAGGTGTGGAGTACATTGATACCAGACTTAAAATACAGTTTCTGGTTCGAATTGCCATATATTGATAGCATAACAATGATGTGGATAGGTAACTGATGACGTAGCTGATTGTGACTCCACAATCAATGCAATGAACACAGATGTTCAACTATAGCTGCATATGGCAGTCGTCTATGCGTAATTAGTGTGCATACACCCCGCAATAGAACTGCTGTGCTTATGTAACCTGGGAGGGCCCAGACCGACATTGGGGATGCACCCTAGGCCGTGACATGATGGGGAACTATGCCCCCACCCCAAGTTTTCCTCGATTGCATCTCGTACCACCACTGCTCCCGAGCTGAAATTTGGGTATCTTCAAATGAACGCCTATGGCACCGTGTTCAATATTATTTAAGATCTTGTTGTTAAGATCGTTGAGGGATGTGGCGTTAGTTGGGGTGAAGAGCGTCTTTTTGCCAGGGTTATGGTATCTTCTCCCTTTACGGACTTAAAATAAAATTTATGCCAGTAGGTGTGTACTGTGCAGTCCCCTTAGGGTTGTCCCTGTGTTACTGTTGGAACTTGGACCCTTATGTTTTAGATCATGTTGATAAATTGAGTATTATACTAACAGTGAGTGTACATAGCAGCAGTGGATTCAGCATCGACCTTCGGGTATGTGATAATGATGAGATTGGCTAGGATAGCACAATGGGGCATGATTGAAGGAGTTTGGAATTGTTGAGGAGTGTGTTGTGCAATATCAGGTGAATGGTGCTAGATAGGCTGGGATATATAGTTTCCTTGGAACTTGAGATGATGGACAGATTGGGGTGGGAGCATGCACTTTTCTAGTATCTTTTGTAGATAGGCCTAACCCAGATGTGCCCCTGTGGCTCTCATTAAGCCTGAACACTTTATGAACTTTATGAACTTTATCTTTTAAATGACGTTTTGCAAACGATGTTAGTCGTAGCTTTTCAGGTACTAATTGCTACCGTAGTGTAATACACAAGGCATTGCGATTTGTTGCATGTCTGCCATTTATAAAATATTTCCCGTCGTCGGGATGGAGGCATTCGTAAACACTCGGAGGGCTTTTATGCCCTGGGTTAACTGGATAAAGTGGACACCAAGTGGAAGGTGTGGCTACACGGTCGTCAGTCGCCAAATTCTCCAAGTTAACATGGGGCCCATTTTTAGATTGGGAACTCCATTTGACCTTACACATACTCCTACATGTACATTACACAGTATGCACGCGTGAATGTATCCGTGCACAGGTGGCAAGGGAGCGCATAGGTGGTAAGGAGACCCACAGATGGTCAGATGACACAGGCGGTATGGGTCACACAGGCCAGGGGAGAGGATGGAAAGCGCGTCGGTGATCAAGGCACACCTGGACGATCACTAGTCACGCAGTTGATTAGGCACACACGACAGAGCCCCTCGCCTGATTATTTGCCGTCTCCTTGTCGCAAGTGATGCCCTCACCGCATCCACCTTCGCTCGATGCCGGATCATCCGTCTCCATTCCATGTGCCTTCGGCAATCGTCGCCGCGTCTAGTTTCTTCCCGCCATTGCGATGGCAGGGAAGAAGCGAGAAGCAGGCTGACTCGAAGTGTGCCAATGCGTCGGTATACTTCGGGTCAGTCTGAGTCTGCCCGGGTCGTTCGTGTCTATTCAGATCTGTCTGCGCCTGTTGATGCCTGTCCGATTCTATTGGGTCTGCCCAGATCCGCCCGGGCATGTTCGGGTGTCGGCGGGTGGCATGTTCGGGTGCCGGCGGGTGGCATGTTCGGGTGTCGGCGGGTGGCATGCTCGGGTGCCGGCGGGTGGCATGTTCGGGTGTGTTCTGTCTAGAGTGCGTACCGCAACCAATCAATATTGTTAGCCAAGGATCGACATGCACAACGCAGGGGAACACTGGCGGATCCAGGAGCAAGAAGGGTATTGTCACCCTTTTCTCTTGCGAACGTTTGTGGTGAGGCGTCATCAACGAAAGGCAGTGGCGTAGGGAAACATTCCTCATGATTATATAACATTAAGACTACCTTTACGGGCGTTGCCTGTAGGGACGTATGCCGGTGTCGAACAAGTGACGGCATGTTTGCTGTGGGCGTCAGTCTGTCAAGAAGACTGAATGGACGACACAGATGTCGTCCATTGTCCATAGTCCATTGTCGACCTCAGCAGGTCCGCTGAGGGATCCTTCATACCAACCAGTGTTGTAGGATGCTGTCTAGGTCAGGCAGCTATGCGACTCGACTACTTTGGCAGGAAGCCAAGGAGAGTCGAAGGCAGACGTAGTGATAACTCAGTTGGTTTGATCACAGCATGAGGCTGACAGTCATCCTCCCTCACCCATGTTTTCCGACAGCTTGTCCTGGAGAGTACCCTACCCTTATCGTACCATGCTCAGCAACGTTGTCTGAGTCAAGGCAAACGTTCAAGTCAAGGTAAACGTTGTCTCTACTTTGCACGCTTTCCACTTACCTACAATCTAAAGATCACTCCTACACCTATCTGTCGAGCGCTCCCCCCGTTTGGGAACAGTGCCAGAGACATGTCTTCCGTCGCTTCATGTCGTGGCACCCATGCCTGGGAGCCTGGTGGGCGACCAGCATTTGAACATCAATGGCAAACGCTTACGAGTGCATGTATGGCTCTCTATCGTCGTATGCTTCCGTACTTGTGTGCCTCCTAGGCGCCTTCGGAACGTCTTTAATTTCAGAAGGCGCTAAGAACGTTTTTGGAACCTCTTTCAGAAACCTTTGAACACATTCGCATTCGGAACGATTTTAGCCTTATTCTTTTGCGAAGGAAGTGGATTGCGCCCCATGATTTATTTTTTCCATTGCCATTTCTGGAGCTTTCACCGAGCTTCAATCGTTTCCACGGACCCAAGGTTTAGGGAAGCATTTTTTGCTATTCCTACACTTCGTATCAGAATCACGTCACGTATTGATATATCCGGCATTATGCCTTGCGGAAAGGTGATTCACCGTAGGTGGCTGTTGATGTCTTTCTCAGACACCTCGTACATACCTCATATATTGTAGAAAATCAGAGACGTGTCCAGTGAACCAGAGATCACGCATCCCGTATAACTCTTTTTATGCTGAATGCCTTCCACCCGCTTGTGGCTTCTGGGAGTTTTTACCTTGGGGGTGGGCGCATTCGGAGTGACCTTGGAACAGTCTTAGATGTTTTCCAGGCGATTTTGCTTTTTCATGCGCTTTTGGGACCCATTCTCATCAGCAGCTTCGGGACATTGAAGAAGCAATCAGACTGTCTTCTCTTGCGGAGCGCCTGCTCCTTTAGAGTGACTCAAAGCAGTGGTCTCGAGGCGCCTTTGAAACAGCTTCGGCGCAGTTGCTTTCAGGCAAATTTTGCCATTTTTTGACGGTTTTCAAACACCTCGTGACGCTTTCAGGGTCCTTCGTCATGTTGGATTCTTTCAGGGCCCTCGTCCTTTCAGGACGTTTGCGTTCAAAGCGTCTTTGGATTCGTTCGCCTTCGGGGTGCCTTCTTCTTTGGTGTAACGCCATGACGTACTTTGGATTGTCATTTTTAATTTGGGTGCTTCTTTTTCAGCTTTCGTATGCTTTTGGTACCCTCTTCAAGTACTTTGAGACGTCTCAGCACGCGGCCATGACACCTTTGAAGGAGCGTGTTTGGAGCAACTTGCAAAATGTCTCCGAGTTATTATCGCATTCGTACAGCGGAACGGGGGATGCGCCACCGAGGCACGGTGTCCCTTCACTCCCTTAAATCCGGAAATTTCGCATTGATCCTATGACGTTGACTAAAAAGAGTTCCTTGTTCCTACACCGCTGATGGCAGATTGGCCGTGCAAAATTCGTATGTCAACTATGTGTCATGTAGAGTAAGAGATTGAATGCATATGGAACACCTACGCGAAGTAAGAGAAAGTCGGCGTTGTCAAGTATATCTGTGTAATAGTGAAATTGGTGAGAAGTTGGTGTCATCGCCACAGAAGCTAGTGGTGGAGCGGCAACAGCTTGTGCTGCAGTCGCAAGACCTTTTACACCACATTTTCGACTCCTGCTAGCTATGTGAGTTGAATATTCTCTCTCTCTTTCTCTTTCCTCTTATATATATATATATATATATATATATATATATATATATATATATATATATATATATATATATATATATATATATATATATATATATATATATATATATATATACTCGCATTGCCGATTGAACACAGCTTCGGAACGAGCACTGACGTTGCTGTGAGCGCGTCCGACCTGCCTGGCGGCACAGCCTGCCCGCCGACTGGTGACCGGAGCGTGGCCCACCGCCGCGGGCGCTAACCGCCGCCCGGTGACCAGGCCCGACCCTGGCACATGATTGGCTGCCGCACGGTCGATGCTAGGCCTGCCACTAATTGTGATTTGCCGCTACACTCCCGTGTATGTGACTTTGCGTGTTTGACCCTGAGATGTATTGCTGACGTCTGCTCTGCGTCGTCAGCAATACACCTCTCCAGGATACGCTCGCCTTCCAGTGTACCAGTTGGGCGACGACACAACACAGACTTCTTCTTTTTTCTGCGAACTCTTCATTGATCTTACAATACGTTCTCCATCGTTTGTGTGTCCATGCACGATATTCATAGGTAGAACTAGAGTATGTAAGTAAAACATTCGTTATATTTTCGACGTTTCGTCCTCCTACGGACATTTTCATGACTAGGACAAATTTGTCGTGATCATAAGTATGGAAAACAAGCAAATATATACACGTGTGATGCATGGCATACTGTACTCACATTTTCGTCATTTGCAATAAGGCGAAAACAAAAGCAAGAACGAATGTCATCGGGTCATAGCTGTCACTCACCCTGCCGCCTGATAGTGAGCTGTGGGCCATCATTTAGTAGTGACGTGCTCTGGCGGTTGATAGATGGGTCAATTTTCCGGATAAAAACCGCTTCCAGGATTTGGAGGCGGCGCTTATCAAGGGCTATGGCAAGGACATTGGTGTTGAGAGAGAGAGAGAGAGAGAGAGAGAGAGAGAGAGAGAGAGAGAGAGAGAGAGAGAGAGAGAGAGAGAGAGAGAGAGAGAGAAAGAGAGAGAGAGAGAGAGAGAGAAGAAGAGAATATAATATATATATATATATATATATATATATATATATATATATATATATATATATATATATATATATATATATATATATATATATATATATATATATATATATATATATATATATATATATATATATATATATATATATATATATATATATATATCTATATATGTATATATATATATATATCTATATATGTATATATATATATATGATTTCTTACAGGAGCTGTACCCGTATTATTACGCAGAACGCTCCTGTGGTATTGACGCATTCAAAGTTTTCTACAGTTGGTTCTACACCTGTAGGATTGCGTTTTGTTATGTGAGTTGGGAAAAGCAGGTTATGCTAGTGGCACATCAGTCTTGTCTGAATCGGCTGCCGTACGTGCAGCTGGGCCGTGGCTCGGGTCCAGCACAGGTGGGTGACGCTGCGGAGCGTCACGGCCTGGCGGGCCCGCCGACCCGCCATGCCCCCGGCCGCCGTACATGCACCGAGCCCACAAACAAATGCTGCGGTTACTGCCCACAATACCGCGGGATAATGACCCAATCAGAGAGCCCATTTGCAATATTGTGTTTCTGTCACTCGATGGCGCGGGCTTATTACACTCACCGCGGCGGCTATTATGCGCACAGGTGCGATGCCTCCTGGCGCGGCAGGCGCATGCAGCCAATGAGCAATTGGCCCGCTGTGGTGCACAGCTGCCACTGACTGGCATGCACGTCGTGTGTAGCGTTGCACCTCCGTCCGCCGCCAGTCGACATGACACGCGCACTGAGGTCGTGCGGTGCCCCCGGCCTGTCGACCTCCGCCGGGATGCCGGGCCGCGCCAGCGACCTCAAAACGTCCCGACGAGCAGGGCTTTCAGGGTTCCACCCTTTACACGTTTTCAGGAACATGTGTACAGCACGCCAGACGTTTTTGGTAGCATAGCGAATAACTATGAAAACAACTACTTTGGGACTCACATGCAAGCAGGCAAAATTCACGGACAAAAATTGGGGACCAGGGGTCCTCAATTTTTGTCAATTCAATCCCGTCCTCCCCCGCAATTCATCCCACCGTTTTTTCTTTCTTCAAATCCTGCATCCGTCCATGGGGATGTGTGCTCTCAAACTTCACGAAATTTGACATTACGCCCATGGCATTGCCTGGGAAGACTCGATCTAAAAACTATCTCGTCCCCCGCATCTGAAGCCTGTTACGACGTCCATGCCGGCCAGGCGGCGAACCTCGGCACATCGGAACGGCGCCGACAGTCGCACAAAGGGCCTGTCGCGTGGTGGGTTGTGACGTCACACCCTGATATCGCGGCCTCGTCCGATTATCGGGGTACGGCCACACGCCGCTGTCGACACAATGAACGGTGACAAAATCATGGCGCCCGCGTATTTGCCGTATTCAATTGTCATCGATTACCGCAGAGATAAGGCGCGAATAATCAGAGTGATTCAATTTGTTGTCGAGCGGACGGCGACCTGCGGAAGTGGTCATGCTCAGACCGCCCTCCACTCCCTTCCTTCTCTTTTCCTACATTTCTACCTCTCTCTCTCTCTCTCGCCCCTATCTATTTCCTCCTCTCCTTGTCTCTTCCTGTCTTTGTCTTCGTCTCTATATCTCTGTCTCTCTGCATTTCTTTCCCTTTGTTTTAAGCTTTATCTCTATCTTTATCCTTATTTTTATTTTTATCTTTCAATTTATATTTATCTTTCACTTTCTTTTTCTCTTACTCTTTCTCTTTCTCTTTCTCTTCATCTTTCTCTTTCTCTTTCTCTTTCTCTTTCTTTCTCTTTCTCTTTCTCTTTCTCTTCCTCTTTCTCTTTCTCTTTCTCTTTCTCTTTCTCTTTCTCTTTCTCTTTCTCTTTCTCTTTCTCTTTCTCTTTCTCTTTCTCTTTCTCTTTCTCTTTCTCTTTCTCTTTCTCTTTCTCTTTCTCTTTCTCTTTCTCTTTCTCTTTCTCTTTCTCTTTCTCTTTCTATTTCTCTTTCTATTTCTCTTTCTCTTTCTCTTTCTCTTTCCCTTTTTCCTTCTCTTTCTCTTTCTCTTTCTCTTTCTCTTTCTCTTTCTCTTTCTATTTCTCTTTCTCTTTCTCTTAGGTAGCCGTCATTCATACATGCATACACATGCATGCATGCATACTTACACATATATACATGCATATATATATATATATATATATATATATATATATATATATATATATATATATATATATATATATACTAGCGGATATAGGGGGCCACAGGGTCCATGCCTCCCCTCCCCCTCAAGGCGGGTGTACATGTGCACGAACGCTGACGTGGTGACAACTGGGCGTTATTGACTAGAATGCGTGGATGGGATATATAATATTTTGAGTTATTAGTAGGTCCGAGGCACCCAAGTGTGGTGAGGGAGAACAAGTCATGAACCCCGCCGACAAAAAATTCTCGGATTTTGCCTACCTTATTCTTTGATTCCGAAATTCGACAGTTGTTTTTGGTCACCGTTGCCCCCACTCCCCCCCCAAAAAAAAAAAAAAAAAAAAAAAAAAAAAACAAACACCTGGTATCACTGGACCTTGGTATCACTTTTCCAGACCTTTTCGTTGTGTCTTTAACCACTACTACCACATCGGTGGAGAGATAAAGCAATTCATTTACATATTAAACGAAGTTCGCGAGGTTAAATTCTTGCAAAAAGTCCTGCTGACATCCATCAAGTTAGTAAACCTTTCATATATTTAGTAAACCTTCATATCGTTTCAACTCAATTTGTAGATGTCGTTAGAAAAGTATGCAATGAAGTGTTATGCAAACATTAATGCAAATATTCCAAAGTCGAAAGGTAAGAAATAGAGAGGCACTTAATAACGATGGAACTCATCTGGACTTCCTAAAGCAGCGCTGGCGTTCCTGGTCCTTTTTTGATGACACGTAAGTTTGCCTCATACGATTGGTAGGAAAATGGAGTTTCAATGATTTTATCGGTGGGATTTTGTTATGGTTGATGATGTTCTTTATTTGTAAGGCTGCTTGTTATCTTTGAAAGTCATCGCAAGCAAGGCATTAGGTACAGACATGGATACACATAGGCATTTATTTGGCGCAAGGAACTGACATGATTATTGGAACATAACTTCATAGGTTATACAATAACCATACCCAGTCACTAAGTGAAGAAAACTGAGTAATAATGAAGTTCATTGTCTAAAAGCACGTCACAACCAGGGGAGTGGCTATGGGGGGAGGGGCAATAGCTCCTCTGGGAAACAGAAGGCACCAAGTCACCCCACCGCACTCCCCCCCCAGGACGCAGAGGATGTCAACAGGAGGTTCCCAGGAATGTTAGCACCCTTACAAAAAGCCTGGCTGCACCGAAGGGTTCACATCTCACCTGTACCAAATACTGTTGCTTACATCATATAAATTGTCCACAAGGCAAGACGACAAACGCTGCTTTAAGCTCAAAAACGGAAAAATCAAGGTCATCCCTGAAAAAGTAAGGTTGTATGAATTCGTGAAGCTAACCATGCTGTAAAACGTTAGAAGTAAAACCTAACACACTTCCAATTTAATACAGGATCTAGAGAAATAAATAAAAATGTTGACGAAATCTACATTTGAACATATGACTAATGCTTGTTGATAAAAATTATCATTTGATATTGGAAAAGGCCAAGAAAAGCATAGAAGTAAACACACATGCTTGCTTGTGCCCCACATCAGACCGATTTTATGCATTGGTGCAGAAAACAAAATATCTTATCTTGTCAGTTCAGTTTCAACTCATTTTGATTTATTCTACCCAAAAAAGTAAACAAATCAACAGTTGATAATAGCAAAATCATCATCGTGTGTTTTTGCTTAAAGACAGCTGATGAAAGTATGAAATGGTAAAAACGTACAAGGAGAACATTTATTATTCCACCACAGATTGAAGAAGCTCGAAGCCCACATAAAAATCAGAAAGAATTGAATAGAACTTCTCACCATGTGTAAGTAGTATTTGTGTGCATGGGAAAGAACAGCAATACAATTAAACAAAGTATACCTGAAGTATCTGAGACATAACATGTCATCCAAAAGATATAGTGTGTTTATGTTTTTCTTATGTATCCTTATCTAAATCTGCATTAAGAAATTCTTTGATGTTTATCACCCATTGGCATCTATTTTTCAATTGGACCAATTTTTCCATAGGTCCTTTGGTTAAAGCAAAAAGTTGCTGATGGGCAATGCTTGAAAAGCCAAAATCCCATTAGTAATGCTAATTTATGCTGTTCTGCTTTCATCAATATGAAGGGAATTTTAAGCAAGATAGTTTTACATCAAATGGGTTTTTACATGAATACCTTTCGAATACAAATTGTATTGTATGAACTATGATCAATACTTCCTAATATTGGCATGACAAGTTATCTATTCTACAAAAAAAAGTATAACACACCATAGGAAACCCAATACATTTTCTTGCCCAAACAAAATCTGTGAATGTCATAGTCCTAAAAATGCATTGGCTATGTATCAATTAACCAAGTATATAACTATATACCACTTTATATTTGTTGAGGCGTTCAAGTTCACTTCTAAAAATCCATATATGCAATGATCCTGGAACAAAACACGTGTACGCATTCTACATTTCCCCACCCATTATCAAATTCCATCATATTTTATCACCAAAATAGGTGATCACATTCAGGCGACACCCCCTTCAACTTCCCTTTCCAAACTTCCTTGGACTTTCCTACCTACTAGAGGTGACAAGATGCGTCTACCTGGGATCATTTGGTGAGACCAAGCCTGATTTATGAATTGGGATCGGTTCAAAAGACGAGTACACATTGCATCTAATGACAGATCCAGATAGCTGGTCTTGAGTTCTTTGGTAGAGCCAACAAAAAACCAATTCTCACAAATGTTCGAACTTCTTGGATTTGGAAAGTTTACCACATAAGAATAAACTTAGAGCAACATTGCCCATGAAATGTTTCTAGTTGTGCATGCATTGTGACTGAACACCAATATTACTCCAAATCAGGCTGCTGGAGGGGGGGGGGGAGAATGGCTGAGATGGCCCTCCTGGATCTGTCACATCAAAGCCCAGTCTAAGAGCCCACTGGCCCTGACCGAGCTTTTTAGTTGGGCTTTCGGTCTTAGCATTTGCCACCACTCGTACTTATCTAAGCAGGTAGGTAACTTGCTCCTACCCCACAATGTCGCACATTCCTTTAATTTCCAGAATGAATGGGGACTTTTTGTGTGAAACATGCCTCGATGTATCTCAAAAGTGAACTTTCATGGCGACTTCCAAGGGTACAATGCACTCCAAATAAACTTTTTCGTTCATCGAAGCCTGCATTAAGCCATGCGCTTATTATGAAACGAAGGCGCAGATATGACAATTCTGTCAGTGACTTTCCTCATTGATGAGTGTTTTAAATCAGTAATAGAGCTATTTCAAATTTAAGATGCAATTTTGAACTTAAATTTTCACTGTAATTACGATTCACGCATTAATGTTTTTTTTCGAACGGATTTCAATGTTACGATTTTACGGTGGATAAGAGCATCGTTTTCCACGAGCATCGTTTGCTAAAAATGCCTTTCAGCTCTACTCAGGTGAGGTACTGCCTTAAATGCCTTAACGGGTGGACGGCCCCTGGTAGTTTGCACAGGTGTAAGTTAGCACTACAAGCTTACTTATGAAGAGATACCAGAAAAACTTTTCACAAAGGGAGGGGGTTGAATACTAGTCACTCCGAAACGATGGTGGTAGTTTTGGCCAGACGATGGTGGTAGTTTTGGCCCTCTGCACAGACAATTATGTTGTCAAGAACTATTTTAAGTTAAGGAATTTGGAAGCATAGTGGCCGAAATCCAGTGTCTTAAAAATATGATAGGTAAAGGTTGGGATCCTTCCAAATTCGTTTTCACTGGGGGGGGCACCGATGGTTGTCGGGCCCCTCGAAACCGTGAGTTGGATCCATCAGTGTTTATATATTTACACATGTATTAAGCATATGTATGTGTTATTATCTGTCATGATGTGCATACAGAATGTGTTCAGAACGCTGATCGGCGTAATGTTTTTTCTTTCTCGGTTCACTCTTCAGCGGCACTAGTCACGGCAAAGCCGACCGACAAGTGTTCGTGCTCACACTTGCATACTGACGTGCTCAGGACAGCCTCTTGACGTGGCAGCTCCGGTTGCTTTGTAACGCAGCCGGCAATGTTGTCGACAGCGAAGAGCGCACTTGTCACGACATCGTATGTGTTTTAGATGTTGTGATAACGTTTGGCGTCGGTCGGGCTCCGAGTCAACAGTGGGCGGTGTACGATGGCGCTCCGATCGTCGACGGGCCGGCGCGGCCGGCGCCCGTCGGCCGGCTCCGTCCGCCTCGGACGGGCTCCCGGTGGCGGCTCCCGGTGGCGGCTCCCGGACGGCTCAGGTGACAAGAACCACACTTGTCTGACGCGGCGACGGCGGCCGGCCGGCCCACGACAAACAAGCAATCACGCCGGTCGGCCCCTCTATCTGGGGCGCGCTCCATCTGGCGGCGGGGACCTGCGCGCGCTCGCGCGTCGATTCCGACGTTCCGTGCCGACTGTCCGCCCCATGTCGATTATTCGCGGCGGCACGGTGCCTACCATTACCAGGTCCTGGTGTCCTTCATTAGGCCGCCGTCCGACAGCGCCAGGATAAATCAATCTGTCGGTGTTGCCACCTCACTCATTATCCGGATCACGCGACTGAGAGTACAGAGCGGCTGGGTGGTGCAGACCGAGACAGAGGGAGGGAGAGAGGAAAGGTAATGAGAGATAGAGAGGGAGAGAAGGAGAGAGGGAGGAAGGGGAGAGGGGAAGAGATGCAGATAAGAAGAGAAGGAGATAAGGAGAGAAGGAGAGAATACAAAATGACGAGAGAGAGAGAGAGAGAGAGAGAGAGAGAGAGAGAGAGAGAGAGAGAGAGAGAGAGAGAGAGAGAGAGAGAGAGAGAGAGAGAGAGAGAGAGAGAGAGAGAGATAGAGAGAGAGAGAGACCTTTCTAAACTCTCCCCAGGACTTTTCAAGCTCTCTCACTCTCACACCCTTTAAAATCTTACCACTGAATCAGTCCTGACCGGACAGGACAGCCCCATTTGCCGACACGGCCGGCCGGCACTGTAGCGACATAATTAATCAGCAGAACAAACACCCGACACCGGGGAGCACCCGGCTGAAAGCGGGCACTCGAGCTCCAGACATCGCGCCGCGCCGCCACTCGGCAATTGTGGCGCAGTTTGACAAACACTCAGCCGCCAAATGAACGTAGCGGGGGCGCACAAGCGGCGGCGCCGCGCCGCCGAGCGCGCCGTGCGCCGCTTTTGTCGCTAAGTGAGCGCTCCGTGGAAGCCCGATATTATACCTGACCGGCCGAGTCTGTGTTGGTTTGCCGGAGGATCGATAGCTCACTGATCGCTGCGGTGAATACGGAGGCGACGGCATGCGGCATACGGAGGCGACGGCATGCGGCATGAACAGGGGAGTGCACAGCGGACATTTTAGCTCACTGATCGCTGCGGTGAATACGGAGGCGACGGCATGCGGCATGTAATACGGAGGTGACGGCATGCGGCATGTAATACGGAGGCGACGGCATCCGGCATGTAATAACGGCATGCGGTCTGAACAGGGGAGTGCACAGCGGACATTTGCTGCAAAGACTCGCCGAGGACTCGCTGTAAGGCTGAGCAAGATAGAGCGAGCAGATATCGAATATCGCAAATATATGATAGCAACAAACAATTGCATTTGTAGAAATAGTTTCAATGCAATTTGCTCTCAGTCATGCGGTTTATGTGTGAAGAACTCAATCTATAGACGTCAGTAACCGGCATTCAGTTTGCCTGCCCCTGTCTGGACAGCTTTTATTTCTGTCCGCATTTGCTGGTATCCACGATGTACTCGCCTTTAGGGCATTTCGTGAAGACTTCGCAGCATTTGGAGTTGAAGACACGAAAGCAAATTGTCGCTGTAAACTCGCCTAATGATTCCATACGCTTGCCGGGTGGTGTGGCCACACCTGTAATGGTGACTAATGCCAGTAGTGAACCTCCGGGTATCAGTCTAGTAGAGCATGTAGGGAGCCTGGGGATTAATCGTTATCCCTTTTCTTCAGTAGCGAACATTGTTCTGTAGCATTGCGGTCAACATTGTTCGTGCTTCCGCCACCGACCGAAACATCGTCAAACGGCATAACATTGACTTGCCGTGTCGTTGAATCCATTGCAAAAATGGGAACCACGCCACGCCAGTCCCTGCGATCGCGGCGACGCCCTGCTGGCGATGTTATGTTGCCACACCTCAACGCCACACCACCATCGGGATCAGCGTCGACACGGCCAACACACAACGATGATCGCCGGTGCACGCCTTCTTCACTATCCTCGCCTGTGATGTACGTACGTCCCAGCCCATCCAGGCGGCGGCGCCGGCGGCCAGCGAGGCATCCGGTGCGCACATGACACGCGGCTCCACGTCGGGGGACTCTGCAGCCGCTGCACCCGACAGCAGCCAGCGACTGTCAAGTGCCAGCTGACCGGCGGCTCCACGTCGGGGGACGTTCTGCGGCCGCTCTGTCCGGCAGCAGCCAGCGACTGTCAAGTGCCAACTAACCGGCGGCTCCACGTCAGGGATCGTTCTGCGGCCGCTCTGTCCGGCAGCAGCCAGCGACTGTCAAGTGCCAGCTGACCGGCGGCTCCACGTCAGGGGTCGTTCTGCGGCCGCTCTGTCCGGCAGCAGCCAGCGACTGTCAAGTGCCAGCTGACCGGCGGGAAGGAGAGAGGAGAGGAAGAGACAGAGAGAGAGACAGAGACCGAGCTCCGGCGACACTCGCACCGCCGCCTCCTCCGGCGAGACGGCGAGACGACGGCAGATGTGATGCGCCTCACTCATCGGGTGTGCTGCCCGATTTGACACATCAGACTCACGAGGGGTTTCCATATTTGTGTTTTTATGTTGTGTATTATATTGCGCCGCATTGTCTCTTTTGTGATATCATGGGTCCAATGATCACTATATTTACCCATAAAGAAGCCTTCCAAAAGAGCTATGCAGCTAGATATTAGGTAGCTAGATAGCTAGACCAGCTAGACAGCTAGACCAGCTAGATAGCTAGACCTGCTAGATAGCGAGACCAGCTATAGCTTTGCAAGCCGTAGTCTTGCCCCACATCGTAGTAGGGATGGCATCGTCAGGCCGCTTCAGGGCTATTCGTTAGCGGTTGAATACGGGCACCCACAATTGGGTGCCGGTGCATTCTTCGCTTATCGTGTGCTCTTCGCTTATCGTGTGCGTTGATGCAAGCTGGCCTCAGTGGTATCAGGCCACTAGCCTACTGTTCGATCCAAGGCAGTGGTAGAATGCAGTTGGCCCTCCCAGCCGTGTGTGCTTAGATGCGCATTTATAATTTGGCTTACAATTTGTGTTCACGTTACGACATTAGTGTATTTACAGTAGCTACTTCTGACGTTTCCGTCTTTTGGAATTGGAAGCTATTTTTTATAAAGACGTAGGGTTTAACCCCGCATTAATGGGGCTTCTCAGTCGCACACCATAGCCTGGCGAGGGACAAATATTGCCCTCTGCTTATCTCAAGAACGGCTGGGCAGAATTTAACAAGTTAAACGGCAATCGATAGCGCCGTGGCGTGCGATCTCAGAACACTTAAATTATGTTTTAGGTCCGTATTAAAATCACAGGTCAAGGTCAAAACTTTGAAATGTGAAGCGTTGGCATATGTGACTCTCCGGGAACGTATTGAACTCAACAGTTTATGCCATGATGTGAAATCATTGCGCACTAATTAAAGCATGCTGCATGAGGAGGAAACCGATGTCAAGTGCGCCGCACCAGGTCGCAGGTCAAGGTCAAGTACAGCCCAGATGAGAGCTGAAATATCGGCCATTGCTTCTCATATTTGAACCATCTAAACGCGACGTGGAAGTGCTTAGTCGTAATTTTGAGTATCAAACACGTGAGCCAACCGTGTGCTTAACATACACGTGAGTTTGGTCTTGACATTTGACATTAATACGAACCTAAAACATAATTTCTGAAGTGCTCTGAGATCGCACGCTACGGTGCTATTCATTGCCATTGTTTGTTCATACGACATTTAAGGCCAAGGTCAAATGGATGACCTTGGTGGTGAATAAACGGATGGATGCACTATCATGGTTTGCAATGTAAAACCGGATTATCTAATTAGTAAATGTTATTCACATATGTTACAGGCATCTGCTATGCGGGCAAGTTTGCAGATGGCACCTGATGAGGTGAAGGGGAGGGGCAAGAAGGTCAAGGTCGTATCAGGCCAACCTTATCAAAAATGCGCAGCTTTGAGACTAATGGTCCGATTTGAATGAACAACACGGCATTCAACAGCTCTGGACATGCGATGTTGTAAAAACTGCAGTGGCAGTAATAACAGTATATTCCTTGGTATTTGATGTGTATGTAAGTTCTTATCACTACACCTCATGTGTGTACCAAACATACAATGCATACAAACAGCAAAGAACCAAATTGCGTGACACAGCTCATATGAGACATCGCGTGTCAGACACTTACGTCCGGTATGAGCAGTGCCACAGCCAGGATTTTCTTAATTTTCTGGCTCCTTAGAAATATGATTTGATGGACAACTATTTCGGTGCGCGAAGCTCGCCACAAGATTCTAGTTTGGTGTGGTGCAGGTTCCACAAGTTCATGCTTCATCAAGTGTATTTTACGGGGCTCTCCCCTTGACTGCGCCTCTGGGTCTGAGTCGCTTGGACAAACCACACATATAAGAACAGCGGCGCTTATAGTCGGACTGGCCCCAATCAGCCAGCTACGCAGGCCGCGCAGTTATCCCTGGAGCCGCCACTGCCACTGCTGACGCCATTAACACACTACCACTGACACCACTGACACCACTGACACCACCACCACTGACACCACTGACACCACCACCACTGATACCACTGCCACCACCACCAGTGACACCACCACCACCACTGATACTGACACCACCACCACTGACATCACTGATACCATCACCACTGACACCACTGCCACACCACCACCACCACCACCACCACCACCACCACCACCACCACCACCACCACCACCACCACCACCACCGACACCACCGACACCACTGACACCACCACCATTGATACTGACACCACCACCACTGATACCACTGACACCACCACCACTGATACCACTGACACCACCACCACTGACACCACTGACACAACCAGCACTGACACCACTGCCACCACCACCACCACTGACACCACTGACACACCACCACTGACACCGCTGACACCACCACCACTGATACCACTGACACCACCACCACTGATACCACTGACACCACCACCACTGACACCACTGACACAACCAGCACTGACACCACTGCCACCACCACCACCACTGACACCACTGACACACCACCACTGACACCGCTGACACCACCACCACTGATACCACTGACACCACCACCACTGATACCACTGACACCACCACCACTGACACCACCACCACTGACACCATCCCCGCACCACATCGCACCGCAAAACGGTCGTCCCGCTGCCGCCACCCAGCCGCCGCTTCTGCGCGGCGGCTGGGGAGACCCCCACCCCACCTCCGCCGTGGGATGCACTGCGGTACATTTCAAGCCATCGCTCATTCATTTTTATAGAAAGCTACTTAATCTTTGGTACGGGCATTCTTCATTTTCATGTCTTGGACAGTTTGCGTACTTTTTCGTCGAAATCGCGAGTCTAGGGTACCAATTTTGAGAACACTATTCTATATATATGTTTAGTTCATTATTTGACATGCCAACATTGTAAAGCGAGCGGTTAAGCAAGACAAGGACATCACACGCTACTTACCTACTAATTACCACTGGATTGCGTTCACGGACATCAAATATCTTCATCCGTTCGGTTTATAAATCAAGTTGTGTGCACCGATGCGATTTTGTCGTAAATCGGCAAGCATGACGTCACCCTGACGGCACTCACGCCTGACCTATCATGATCTTGTAGTTTTTATTGTGGCAAAGGGCGTAGCATTGATCATTGGACAGCTATTGAAAACTTCGAGCAGATGTCGCGACATATTTTCAAGTTATCCCGAATATTCGAGAGGGGGCAGATTTCAGCACCCGGTCAATGCCGGGTGTCTATTGGGCTATTCTTTTCGGTCTCCCCAATATGTGGAAGCATGTTTATGTCATATGCGTCAATATGCTTTAATATGTTTTGCATGTATCGTAATTTGGTAGGCCATCATCCAATAGATTCACTAGATGGATCAGATTGTTTTACGGCCGTGGATTTTCTCGAATCAGAAATATGTGAAGACAAGTTTGGTGTGCTGCACCTCCGCCCCGCTGGCTGACGTAGCACAATGTTGTTAATGGAAGGTCATGGGGTCTGGGGGCACGTCTGGTGGTGCAATGACGACACGCAACCAGGACGGCGTTGTCTGTGGAAGGTCATGGGGTCTGGGGTCACGTCTGGTGGTGCAATGACGACACACAGCCAGTACGGCGTTGTCTGTGGAAGGTCATGGGGCCTGGGGGCACGTCTGGTGGTGCAGTGGCGACACACAGCCAGTACGGCGTTGTCTGTGGAATGTCATGGGGTCTGGGGTCACGTCTGGTGGTGCAGTGGCGACACACAGCCAGTACGGCGTTGTCTGTGGAAGGTCATGGGGCCTGGGGGCACGTCTGGTGGAGCAGTGGCGACGCACAGCCAGTACGGCGTTGTCTGTGGAATGTTATGGGGTCTGGGAGCACGTCTGGTGGTGCAGCGGCGACACACAGCCAGTACAGCGTTGTCTGTGGAATGTCATGGGGCCTGGAGGCACGTCTGGTGTTGCAGGGGCGACACACAGCCAGTACGGCGTTGTCTGTGGTAGGTCATGGGGCCTGGGGGCACGTCTGGTGTTGCAGTGGCGACACACAGCCAGTACGGCGTTGTCTGTGGAATGTCATGGGGTCTGGGGTCACGTCTGGTGGTGCAGTGGCGACACACAGCCAGTACGGCGTTGTCTGTGGAAGGTCATGGAGCCTGGGGGCACGTCTGGTGATGCAGTAGCGACACACAGCCAGTACGGCGTTGTCTGTGGAATGTTGTGGAGTCTGGGAGCACGTCTGGTGGTGCAGTGGCGACACACAGCCAGTACGGCGTTGTCTGTGGTAGATCATGGGGCCTGGGGGCACGTCTGGTGTTGCAGTGGCGACACACAGCCAGTACGGCGTTGTCTGTGGAAGGTCATGGGGCCTGGGGGCACGTCTGGTGTTGCAGCGGCGACACGCAGCCGGTTAGACTTGCCCGGTGGCAGCGCTCGGCCTGTCTTGGTTTTTTGGCCGGACAGTCGCCAGAGGCGATGAGCCGGTGTGACGTGGGGAGTGCTCGGCCCAGCTGTGGTCTTCCTATGGTGAGCGATAATGGCCAGCGATCGATCCACGAGCGTGGGAGGAAGGGGCGGGGGAAAGGCCTCCTATCTGCGATCTGCGGAAAACGGGTAACAGATGGAAACCGATGGAAACCGATGGAACCATCTGGTTTGCAGTTGCAGCGAGAATGTCGCTTGAGAAGGACAATCAAGGGGAAAGAAGGTTGTTTGAGGTCGTCGAGCGTCAAACGTCGGAGGCGGTGGAGCTGGACCCGCCCACCCAAGAGAAGAGCCAGTGCCGTTGGTGCGCACGTGCGGTGTCGACGCGCCTGTGATTTCCGTGCGGCGCACAGCGGGCTGGACTCTGTTGGTCTTGGTCGTCCATCCGTGTCGCGCTTGTGACGCCACCACGTCACGGACTCGGCGAGTCACTTGGTCAGCTGAATGGCGCACTAATTGCGGCCGACCAGTGCGCCACGTTAGCGCGCATTGTCTGATGAGCGTCCAGGGCCGGCGGCCGCGGCGGTGGTGCGGCGATAGCGGCGCGGACCCGTTCCCATGGAGCCGCCGTTTTGCCACCGTCCGCCACGACACCCTGTTGTCCGGGCACCGTCGGGGCTCGTGCACTGCTGGGCAGATAGACACATCGTCTGCCGGAGCTGCTCACCGGATATCCAAATCGCCTCACAGTATTGCGCCGCTTGGCTGTAGCGGCTCGTCAGATTGATTTGATTGACTGGTGGATGAACAGCGAACGACAGAATCTATCGTTACTTTTCACAGACGTAGTCCTCGTGCGTCACCGGAACGACACTGCTTGAACTGCGCAGCATATATAGGCATCAGGTGGGTAGATGCATATGTATATCTGTATATTATGTAAATATGTAGTTATGTTATATATATATATATATATATATATATATATATATATATATATATATATATATATATATAAAAGCACAGGTTGGTGGGACAGATGCCGTGATGTCTACTCGCCACTTCTTTGTTCAACAGGTATGCAGATCGACGAGTTCGTTCAGTTTGACTGGAAACTATAATGAGCGATGAAATATTTGCTCAATGAGATTCATCTGGCCCAGATACAAGGCGGAAGTTCCCCAAAACGTCGTCCTGAATTACCCGCAATGTGAAGTAGACTGATGCGATACACATTATATGAATGAAGTTCATATTCTCATTGTCACGAATTCCCCTTCCGTGACCATTCCATCTCATTGAGATCGACGTAGCCAAGTCAATTGAAACTGTACCAGATTAGGTGAACAGTCATTTATCACCATACGTCATCGCGGAGGGCGTCCGGGTTTGGCACGGCCTAGAGCAGCATAGCGCGCATTCGGGACCGGGGCGCCTCCTCCGTCTCGTCCCCCCGCGCCGGCCACCACACCTGGTCCACACCTCATTACAAAAATGTTAAATCATCTGACGTAATTGTCGTGTTTGAGGCGTGGGAGGCGCGTCGGTGCGCTGTCTCGGTGGCCGCGCTCGACTGCAACAGATCGTGCGACGGCCCCCGCGGAGAGCCGCCGTCCTGTCCGGTGACCGCCACTGTGTAGTCGGGCTGCTCGGGGTGCTGACGGCCCCCGCGGAGGGCCGCCATCCTGTCCGGTGACCGTCACTGTGTAGTCTGACCACTCGAGGTGCCGATAGTTCCTGCAGAGGGCGAATGACGAGTCAGAATGGTAGCGGCGGTGGCCGGCCGCGCCGCCGTATCTCGTGCTGGGACTTTATCAGATCGTCTGGCGACTGCGCGGCGGTGAGCAGCTTGTGAATATCCCTGACTGTGCAGAAGCCATCCGACAACAGCGCACTAATGACCACGTCTCGTCACTGTGGCGACTGTGGAGCTGCCGACACCGAGAGCGGCAACACCACCGCCGAGGGCCGTGAGCTTTGCCACGGGCGGACGGGGTGGAGATGCGTAGGTGCATGCCACCTCCACCACACACATTCGTCGAGTCAACATCACTGTTCACACATCACTTGTTAGCGTTTCTATGGACAAAATATTTATAGAAACCTGGTGTGAGTCACGCCTCCTCGTTGGCTGGTGAAGTTAATTGCAGCAATCCAGCAACTATGTGAGAAGGTGGTAAGAGTGTTACCAGTGCATAATATTGCCAATAAGCGAAGTTGAGCTGTTCTCGCTGTATCCAATTTTATCCCTACACAATCTAAGGTGCTGTTCTTGAAGAAATTCCATCATGGGGCGTTTAAGCAGACTGATGCCGACGCAATTCCCGGAACATAATGGCACCTTTCACGTTGTCTGCTTCGTTCTTATATCTTGGTGGCAAATCTGTCCAAAAACCTACGTCTTGCACCCTCCTGGCAACATGATGAAAGGCGAAGAAGCTAGCAATGTTAAAATTGCCATTTTAGACCGAAAGTATGCACGCATATTTGACTCTTCCTTGCATATGCCGTTCCAGGGCAAGGACACTGTTGCACGTTATACGAACACCGAGTCTCGAAGAAAAATTATACTCGACATAGAACAAATGAAGGTTTCTAAATTGCAGATACTTCTTATGCAATTCAGTGATGAATAACCCCTTTGATTGACTACTCGCGAATACTCGTTATCTACTGTGAGTTGTATGTGCCTACGCATGTAGTGGAATGCTGATGCATAACGCAAGTAAAATACTTGGCAGATTGAGGCGTCTTTGGGGATGCTGGAGGGCCGACGGCGAGAAGCAGGCGGTAGCACTCCCCTGCTGCAGACACAGGACCGGACATCTTGCCGTTGTTGAGAGAGATCGATGGTGGTGTGGTTGCGGTCAGCAGAGATGGCGCAGGCGTCTCGCCACGTGTTGTTGTTTGGGTCTCGCCAGCCTGTCACCACGCGGTGGTGTTCGCCGTGCAGCTCGATTAGTTGATCCTCCTGTTGGCAGGTTAATATAATTATTGTGCGATCGTTTTGTAACACCCAGACATGAATGTTCGCTTCAGACGCTACTTCAGACGGTGGAAAAATGCGTCAGACGTCAGGACAGAGCGAGATCAGACCCTAGAAAATGAGGTTATTGAAAGTCGTCTATTTGCAAATGGGGCTAACATCATGCCACGATCCAGCCTCCAATTAAGTTGGTTTCGTTGTTTCTAATGATAAGGAGTTCATCTTGAGGCGCGCTGCGACTTGACTAGATTCCCATCATACTTAACGCAGGCGTCGTTTCCAAATCATATTTGTCATCATTATCCAAATGTGAATGGAACGCGGGGGCGCGAGAATCCTGACGGCATACTGCGATAATATCAGTAGCACACGCTGTTCGGACGCGGTCACCATGGCCTCAGGGTCCCGTCACGTGCTCACACCTGAGGACTCGCCCCTCCTGTCGTGCGACGGCCCATGTGGCCGCGGCGCCGCCTCAGGTCACGTCACCCGCTGACCCGGCCGGGCGCGCACGTGTTGCCCAGTAGCGGCATGCCGGATGGCCAGGGGAACGGCACAGGTCTGTGGGCCGGCGTTCTGGCGGCGGCGCTCAGGTGATAAATGGAGCCCAACACCGGCGGATAATTCTCCCGTCCCAGTCTCACTAATGGTAGGTGTTTCCCAGACATGTTATTAATATAGGCACCCTACTTACATGACAAATGTAATCCAAGGCAATAATGACTCAATTATGAATTTGATAAGATCATTAGTCAATTTTAGAGAGACCGTTTGGCGAGGAGGCCGGCACCGCGGTCGACGCCGCCGTTTTTGCCGTGCCGACCGACACGACCGCAGAAGTGCCAGTCGCCGCGTGCGGGTCAGGTTGCGCGGGGGCTGGGCGGCACACATCCGACCGAGCGGGCGGCGCGCGGCCGAGTCGGAGCAGCGGGCAGCCGCTGTAAGAGAAGAAGAAGAAGAACTTTGGGCTCGTTTGTGACGCATTCGGCTGCCGGACCATGTAGCGTCGCCAACCTCTCACGTCGATTGTTCGCGAGCGGACCCGGTAATCCCGCCGATTGTGGGCTTCGAACACACGATATTCCGTTTGAGAGTCCAACTACCGGCTGAGATCCGGCTGAGTTCCCCCGACCCCGGACAGCGGGTGTGACGTGCCCGCGTATGGCAGACGGGTGCAGTGGGGCGGGCCTGTTCGTGACCTCGGCGCCGGCTGCTGGTGGTCAGCAGGAGAGGCGGACTGTGTCGGAGCGTCGGCCGACCCTGCCGTCTGCCAGCCTCTGCGGGGCGTGTAGCTCCGCCGGAGATAGCATCACGACATTAGGGAAATTGGTCTGCTATTACCGACATGCACTTGTGTCGGGGAGCGATATATGGAAATGATGCTGCCAACTGGACAATTATGACCGGACTTGTGTCGGCTAATTAGACCACTCAGACAGCTTGCTTAGGTAGTTGCCGATCGACCGCTGAGGTTTGCCGGCTAACTGACACATCATCAGTGTCTAATGTCTAATGTCGGTAGCCACGCTGTGGGCTTGCCATTCCACTCGCTGTTTGAATAAGATGGCATTTGTGATAGCATATGGGCTTGACACGTGTGTGTCTGCCGGCCGACTGGGCAACATGAACGGGCACGTGTGTGACTGGCGAGCGGCAAATCATTGACGCGACAACTAACGATCCACCCAAGAGTCTATGAAAAAGACACCCCAGACGTGTTTAACACTGATCAATGCCATGTTGCCGCTGAAATGCACGCGACATTTTGTTGGTGTATTTACTTTCCTTGAGCGGGCTCATCTCAATTTCCAGTGCTCTCAGTGATCTGGTGAAGATCAGAGCTCGCGGTGCAGAAAATTAAGACTTTTGCGCACTTTGGTGTCGCAGTTACGGCGAAGGACGAGAACACGAGAAACAAAGCCTCAGTTGGCTCTCGTGACGAAGTTACATTCGTGATATTGTGGCACTATTTTTTGGCGTTGTTGCGCTTCCTCAGAGCCGAGGGATTCATCTGACTGTCCCTGGTCTTAGTCAGTCTCTGTGGTAACTGAGTGCTTAGCGGATGAATGCTGAGCACGTCGACCACCGAGTCTTCATGGTCAGCCAGCGTCAGACACACTACCCTTCTCCGCAATACCGCCTTTCTCGGTAATACCGCCCTCTTCAGCACCGCACCACCGGGGAGCGCACAGAGCTTGGTGAATTTAGTGGTGCTTCAGAAATATTTAGCGTAATTCTGCAAACCTTCTGAAGATTTTGTCTCGTTCCAATCATAGCAAAGTCAGTCTTGTTCGGGTTCATTTTGAGGTAGTTTGATTTGAATCAATTCTGTAGCAACCCAGCGAATTTTCGATTCTGGATTTGACTAATTCCAGATTTTTCTTGTCAGGAAATGCGTGGTAGTACAGCTGGGTGTCGTCAGCTTAGGTTAGTATTCGACAGTCTGACAGCTGGCAGTGCAGGCCATTTGTGAAGAGTTTGAATAGGATCGGCCCGGCAATATGCCCCTGTGGAACTCCGCAGCTGACAGGTGAACTGGGTGTAGCACCTCTCACCCGCTGGCTCGGACTGCTCAGGTAGCTGCTAAGCCATTTCAGAATAATTCCGTGCCAGTCGAGCTGTGTGCGGAGGATGCTGTGGTCCACGATGTCGACTAACGTCTACAGTCGTAATCCAGTAAAAAATCAATTCCTGAATTTTGAGGGATCCAATCGACAGCACAGTGCACGGTGTCCTCCGCACGATGACTATCTCGATGACCATATGACTAGACTATGAATGACTAGATGTAGAGTGGTAGGCACATTGGAGTACATCCAGAATGCCATGTTAATACAAATAACTGATCTGGTTACTAATATTTTTTCCCATCGGCCTTGCCAAAGAGAAAGTAGTGAGATAGGCTTATCGTTAGCTGCAATGGTAATGTCGCCAGATGGTGTATGAATAAGGAAACCTCGGCGGCTTTCCGTATGTCAAGGAAGACGCCGGCGACAACTGAAACATTGACAATGTGCAAGAGGCGTGGGTCGATCGCTGAGAGACAGCGCTTAACGGCGCTAGGCGAGACTCCATTCGGGCCCAACGCACTGCAGCTCTTCAGCAAGCTGTTCATTCTGACACCGCTGTCGGGAGCTGCAGCGTCCCCACTGGGTGCTGCGACTGCCGCCCGGCTGGGCACTCCGACGGTGTGGCGGGGTCGTCCCTTCTGACACCGCTGTCGGGAGCTGCAGCGTCCCCACTGGGTGCTGCGACTGCCGCCCGGCTGGGCACTCCGACGGTGTGGCGGGGTCGTCCCTTCTGACACCGCTGTCGGGAGCTGCGGCGTCCCCACTGGGTGCTGCGACTGCCGCCCGGCTGGGCACTCCGACGGTGTGGCGGGGTCGTCCCTTCTGACACCGCTGTCGGGAGCTGCGGCGTCCCCACTAGGTGCTGCGACTGCCGCCCGGCTGGGCACTCCGACGGTGTGGCGGGGTCGTCCCTTCTGACACCGCTGTCGGGAGCTGCGGCGTCCCCACTGGGTGCTGCGACTGCCGCCCGGCTGGGCACTCGGACGGTGTGGCGGGGTCGTCCCTTCTGACCGGGCGCCAGCCGACCAGAGCAGCCTCGTGGCTGAGACACCCCACCCCGTCTGAGCGGCTCTCAGCCGCAGCCGTGTAATCTGGCGCCGCGGCCGATACCACCGGCCAGATGACAAATTCGTTCTAATTACAGCGGCGTATTGCTGCACAGATGAGCGCGGCCGCCGGCCGGCCGAGACAAATGGCCAGCCATTAGCGCCTCTGTAATCCAGCGTCCGTTTAGCCGGTTTGCCGATACTCTTGGTATCTGTTGATGACGGTGTATGTGTAATGATACCCGGACAGACGCACCGCCCGGCGCCTTCGGACAAGCGGTGCTCAGTACCATACGCCGTGATTTTTACACGGCGCCGGTGATAAATGGGGGCCGGTCGCCGGCGGACGCTGAGCCAGCGCGGCCGAGGTGTCTGCGCGTGCGGCGGGCTCCAGTTGACATGTTCCTGAGATGGTGTCAAGTGGGGAGCCAGGATATGGCGGGGTGCTGGGTAGAAATATTGAGAAGTGTGTGCCGGGTAGAAGGGCATGAGGTGCTGGGGAGTGATAAATAAAGTAGCAGAGCGCATCCGATCAGGCCTTATCATATAATGGAGTGTAAATATGTGGAGGCCATCATGGAGGCAGCATGTCGCTGAACTAAGTGTCACCGCCCACCTGCGAAGGAATGTGCGAGACGGATGGCTCCTCGTTTTGTTTGTGTTTTAAAGCAAATAATGGATGTAAAAGCCCAGAAAACTCGGACATTGTCATACTTCATCACAGTGCGTTCCAACTGGCTGTGGGCTCTATTAAGAACGCTGCAGTGCTAAGCATTACTGAGCCCGTACCTGTTCTGCCACTGGACCACACTGGGCCCGTATCTCTGCCGCCACTGGACCCCACTGGGCCCGTATCTCTTCCGCCACTGGACCCCACTGGGCCCGTATCTCTGCCGCCACTGGACCCAACTGGGCCCGTACCTGTGTCGCCACTGGACCCCACCGAGCCCATGTCGCCATTAGACGTAGCTTTGCGACTGCAGGCTATCATTTTCGATCTCTAAGAAAATATATGTATGATATATTGGAATGATGAATGTATAATATACATGAAAATATCTGTATGGTATACTGGAATGACGAATGTATAATATACTGGAAAATATCTGTATGATATACTGGATTAACCTCAGCTGTCCGGAGGACCCTCAGTTGTCCTATGAACTCCGAGCTCTCCTGACGACCCCTCAGCCAACCTGTTGACCCCCAGCTGTCCTGATGACACCTAGCCTTCCTGTAGACCCCTCAATCGTCCGGAGCACCCCGGAGCCGTCCTGATGACCTTCAGCTGCTCTGATGACCCTCAGATGTCCAGATGTCACTCGGCTGTCCTGATGACCCCTCAACCGTCCTGATAACCCTCAGCTGTCCTAATAACCCTCAGCTGTCCTAATAACCCTCAGCTGTCTTTGATGGCCTTCAGCTTTCCTGGTGACCCTCAGCCGTCCTCATGACAGCCCCTCAGTCGGATCCCTGCCGTCTAGGGGCGGCGTTGATGTCATCTGCACGTTCGACAGACCCTGAAGCGGCACACTCGACAAACCGATGTGTCAACGGTGGTAGTCAGGGGGGGCTGGTAGGCTGGGGCGTGACATGGCCATCTGACGTCTTCTCGAGAGGTCTGGAGAGGTGCATGTATTGGTGTCGGCAGCACATATGGTCAGCGCGTAAGAAGAGAACGTACCGGCTCCTCAGTGCTCAGTGCCCTCACCGAGCTGCAGCATTTGGCCGCCAGGTGTTCCAAAATCCCGAGCCGCATTTCCGTTCGCATCTCGAGCCGCACTGAAGGACGGGCCACAGATTCGCCCCATCCTCTCTACTCCTCCAAGCCTCTCCACGCCCCTGCGTTCCTTGCCGACGCCGCCACCTCCGGGTCGGAGGAGGGGGCGTCGCGGCTGGCGCCGGCGCCGAGGCCCGTATGCCGCCGCCCTGCCCGCGCCGCCACACTGCACCGCATTACATGCAAATCATGCGTAACACCGCAGTCGACAGACACTATGGAGGCTTATTAACGAGGCGGCTGACGCCGTGCCGGGCGCGCGAGATCCGCAAACACTGGACGGCTTTTTGTCGGCCGTCATGACTGGTGCAATCGGTGTCGTTTTCTCACGATGGCCCGGCCGGCCGCGGCGGCAACAGCAGTCGCTCGTCACGACTGGAACAGCCGGCCGGCCGAGCGCCGCCGCTGTCAGCCCACGAGTGTTTGGCTTCCGAGCGGTGTGCGCCGCCTTCGCTCGTCGAGGTGCGAGGTGCCGGCCGAGGTGCGAGGCGAGCTGAACAGAGGTGTCGTGATACGCTCTGTTGTCTGACACGCCGGCGATCGATCAGCGCGCCGATGTGGCCGGCCCGTCGGGCCGTTCCGCTCCAGGCCCATCCGGAGTGGGTGACGTGCACTCTCGGCGTCGGTGTGATCGCGGCCATGCAGGAGCTCGTTCTGGACGCTTGCAGGCACAATGGGAGCTATCAGGTGACGAGGGAGCCCTGCTGAACCGTGGAAGACACCCGCCGCTCGTGATCGGATGTCTTCTTCGGCCCGGACACTCATGACTTGTGAGAATACGGGCGGTTCATGCGGTGACATCCCGGGCTCTTTCTCCCTCTCACTCTCTCTCTTTGTGGCTCCAAACGTGCATTCCGGAGTCTATTGGTGCATCTAAGGGATTCGCCTCCGATTTCATGTGCATGTCCTCCGCTCCGTCCCATTCAAGGGAAGCACTGGGTACGCTGTGAGAAGATGTAAAAGAGGAGTGAATGCGCAGCTTGGAAATCAGACGTGTTAACACACGCTCGGGTGGGAGGTCAAATTGATCCCCGTGAGATCCCCGACAAATAACCAAAACACTGAGACGCACAGTGCTGAAAGACCAAAATCGTTGTACAGAGTTCGATAGCGAATCGCTTGATGATAATGATCCCAATGGCAGTAAATGCTACTGGGCGAAACGAGAAACGAGCCAGTCAGGCCACTGGTTCTTAAAAGTACTGTTTTAGGACAACCTTTGAAATACTGCAAGGAATTGAGTGCTTGAGATACGCACAAATTTACTGTTGTATTTATTTACACAAGATCGATCGAGACCGGACGAATGGCTAGATATGCTGGGATGGATGTCTTCTTTGGAGTTAAGGATATTGTATTGATTAGGGTGTATCATTATATTTGTTCTAGTCGTCTACTACCTTCCCCTAAAAGGTTTAACCAAGATAGCCCTTGTGGCTCTTATTAGACCTACAGACTTGACTACTTTATTAATGTAGGATTTATGATTGATCGAATAAAACTATTAAACAAAATGCTTGATGACCTGAAGTCAAGTGAGCATTTTGTTAAAAAATGTCCTAACTAGTTGTTGCAGCTAAAAGGACAGAAAATTCAAGGTGTCAGGTTATGATCGGGTCACATCATGGACATATCTCTCCCATATCCCTCACCTCACCCGCTACACGCGGACCCACTCCGGCAAAAAAATCGCTTAACTGGTCCGACGTCGCATCTGGCAGCTTGCGGTTGGCCTTTTCGCTGCACACGATGGAACTGATGTGCCTCCACACGGTCCGGCCACCGTTCCCGGATGCGCCGCTCTATATCACTGCGGGTGTCGCGCCTCGCAGCGGACTACACTGCCCAGTTCGGGTCACGATACTCAGCGGACCGGTGGCAGTGCGCCGCCGGCGCCGCCCGGCGGCGGCCCATGAACTCCATAGTGTCACTGGGCACCACTGAGGCGCTAGGGTTCCGCAGTCGCAAGGTTCGGACAAGAGAGTGGTTGTCGAAGATCGGTAAAACACAAATGGAAAACATTCCCACTTCAGAAGAACAGTAGGAGAGCCGAACACAGCACTTCAGTCAGCTTCTACAAGACCACGGTGCAGATCATATGGATCGATCCGGTGGCGACAACGAGAGCGACCAATAGAGCGCAGTGGACGAGAGCGGGGAAGGCTAATGAACGCGCGGACAAATGTCTCAGGACCAAAATAACAAAATGTGTTGCCACAGCGTTTCACAATGTGAACACATTTTGACTTTAAAATGTCGAGAATCGAACCAGAAGAATATGCAGTAGTAGTGACAAACTGAAACAGCGAATAGTCGATGGGTTCGCATTGGAACCACTTTTGAAATTGCCGTCGCGACCATCAGGGGAGCTACGCGATGGCCCAATATCTGAATCTATAAACAAAAATACATTGGTCTTCTAACGACCCCAAGCTTCCTCCGTCAGCCTAGAAAGTCATTCATATTGGCCCAGTCCTGGGCCCTCAACGTCTGCTGGTGGGCACTTCGTTAATTTGGGACCCTCTTCACGGCTTGGAGCCCTCTCTATCAGCCCTGACCCCTTTTGCCGATTCAGGGGCCCCTCACATCGGATAGAGGTCCTCACCGGTCGCCTGGAGGTCCCCTGGAGCGCCAAATTTCTTGTGTGCTTCGTCTCCCCTGCGATCCCCCCATGGTCTCCCCCTGCTATCAGTCACTGACTGCGAAATAGTGGCTTCAGTTTATACGTAAAAGATGCGCTGGTGAGTGGTGGTGGCTCTTGCACTATTCTTACACCAATACTTTGGCCCAGCGTTGGTTGCACTGGTATATGCATCGAACAACCGATGTGTTGCATACGTCACACCGTGCTCCTATGCCATGTCGTTACCCCTGGTTCGGTTCCATGAATGGTTAATTATTTCTGAATTTCATGGATTTGAAGCTTGCCACCAGTTCACAAAGCTATACAAATGAGTCCACAGTAGGCACTAAAATGATGAACACTACCTCTCCCCGAATGTATGAATTATCCTATGCTATACGCATAATTAAATAAATATTTCCTAATGATGATGGAGATGACGTGCACCCAAAAGTGAATTCGCTGGCGTTCACCGTACCATCGGCGGCGTGTTCTGCTCCGGCGTGATCGGATGACGGGATTCCCATTCTCCCAGACAATGAAAGGTAGCTAAGTGCATGCGGGACTTGTGTCGTGTGTAAGTGGCTGACGTGGCAGCCGGTATTTCCTGACGACCGGCAGCCCGTGCAGCCTCGGATGGCGCCACAAGTGATGATACTGAGCAGGGCGCGTGTGAGTGAGCCGCCGCCGGGGCGGGATCGCCGGCGGCCGCGGCGGACGCGCCAGACGCGGCGCCGACACACGGCCGCGCCTGATGGCGAGTCAAACAAACACTCAGCGGCGACGGCCAACAAGCCCGAAAACCGTCCACCAAACAATACACAAACAGGGTGACTGGGCGGACGCCGGGGCAGACCACCAACCGCCGGAGCGCGGCCGGTGCCGGTGCCGGTGCCGGTGCCGGTGCCGGTGACGGCCAGCGTCGGCCGCCGGCCCGCCCCGCCTCCGAGCCCCGACACCAATTGGGTGCTGTTTGGTGCCGACCTCTGTCAGCGCGGCCGGCCGGCGCCACGCCGAGGTCGGTCGGCCGACAGCCGACGTCCTGCTATTGTCGGCCGCCACTCGGCCGGCTCCTGGACATGGCTCCGACGAGGGAGCTTTCCGAGTGTGGCCATACACCATCGGGCCTTGTTGCCGATTATGGCCGACGAGCCGCTGTCAGCTTCGGCAAATACTCGACCATTCTCGGCGGAGCGGAAAGCAAACCTGGATGATGACGGCGCACATTTCCGGTCATAGGAGCTACAATAAAATCGTTTTAACAGGAAGCCAGCCGGCGACAGAGGGCACTTGGCAGTAACCGGTGGACAAAGCGACAGAAGCAAACAAACAATGGATCTCTGCGTGCGTGCGGCCGAGAGTCGACGCACAGAGCAATGAAAGAAACGCGCGCCCATCCTTTAATGACGTCAGCCTTGGAGGGCGCGAACTATTTTCACGAGCACTTATTGTCTCCTGTCACTTTATGATCGATCCTCTAATTCGCATTCGGCGTGTCAAGTGAGGCGAAGACAAATTGATTCAATTACCGGCGTGGCTTGCATTATGTTTTAATTCGTCTGCGGAGCTGCACAAAGCGGCGCGCGGCCACCCGCCGGCCGACGGCGGCCGCCTGATGTGGCGCGAACGGCGCCGCCGGCCGACGGACGCGGCCCGCTGCGGCCGGCACCTCCGCGCCGCGGGACTCCGTGACGCTGCGTGACGTCACGCGGCGTCAGCGGGCAGACGGCGTCTCGTCGGGCACGGTACTGGCGCCAGGATGGCGATACTGGCGTGGGGATGGCGATACTGGCGTGGGGATGGCGGTACTGGCGTGGGGATGGCGATACTGGCGTGGGGATGGCGGCACTGGTGTGGGGATGGCAGCACTGGTGTGAGCATGGTGGTGGTGGTGCTGGTGTGTGGATCGCGGTGTTGGCGTGAGGATGGTGGTACTGGGATGGGGATGGTAGTTCTAGGGTTGGCATGGTGGTGCTGGTGTGGAGATGGCAGTACTGGTGTGGGTATGGTGGTGCTGGTGTGGGGATGGCGATACTGGTGTAGGGATGGCGGCACTGGTGTTGGGATGGCGATACTGATGTGGGAATGGTGATGGTGCTGACTTTGGGATGGTGATACCGGTGTGGGGCCGGTTAAAATGTTGCAATGAGGATAATGCCGGCACTGGTGATGGAGTAGAATGTGGTGAAGGTGGATGGAATTCCCTCACGCATTGTATAATGACATAGCTAACACGTGAACGACATATAACGCACATGTCACTGGGACTGGGATTTTCGTTACCTTTTTCGCACATCAATTGGATGTGTGTTGGGAACAATTTTTTCCAAATGTGCTACCAGATCACAGGATAAGGGCGGCGCAAGGACATATCCTCAGACTTCCGGCATGGTTGTTCTGTTATTGCAAGGTATCGAGTGACCTGATTAATTTGGAAAATTCATGTTTTCACGTCTCATGAGCTGCATGAAGATTTGTCAAACTGTGAATAAATAATATCATCATGGTGTCGAGGTTCCAGGTACATATATCAGGGTATTATTACAGGCAGAGGGGAGACAGAGTGCTCCGTAGCTGGACGGACTGCTAAGGCCGCGCTAATAACATGTCAGTCACTCCGATGTGAAAACGAAGGTAATAACTTCATTCCTGAATGCATGCAGAGTAAAGAATACAGGTATTATTCTCACTGTCGTGCCTCATGTAACTATGTTGACCAACTACAAAGTGTATTGCCTGGTTTTCATCTCTTGGCCATGTCTGGATTCAGTCCGCCAACAGCACACACACAATCACAAGCGTGTAGTCTCGCTTGATACCATAAAACATGTTAAAAAAAACATATTGCAGTGCCCTGTTGCAGCCATGCTATGGCTACGTCACATAGGTGCTGTCTTCAACTTCTTAAATGACAGCTCGCAATGCGTTCACCGATGGATGGCTTCACGTTCATCCACATGTCCTTAACTCAGACCATAGGGGCACGCGAATAGTGGTCTGCTGTATTAAAATTCACCATAATTAACACATATTATTTAATACAACGAAGCATGGCTCTTAGATGATCCTGGGTTTTAGACATTGCGTGTAAAGAAAATATACGACCTTCAATATATCAGGAGGTGCTGAGTTGACATCAAAAGTATCGGTAAAGATTATACTGTATTACTCAACGTTTCGGCCAGGGGCCATCGTCAGGAGTCAACTCCTGACGATACTTTTGATGTCAACTCGGCACCTCCTGGTATATTGAAGGTCGTATATTTTCTTTACACGCAATAACACATATTATTCAGATTTCACAGACCTGTGCTCATAATTTGCCTGATTAACCTTTTAAACCTGTTTTTTTTTACAGCGGAAAATTGAAGTTCCCGAAATCGGCTACATGTTTTAACTTCATTTGACATGTGACGTCCCATGCCACATTTAACTAAAAGGAAACATCATCTTTTTCGAGGCTATCATGTGCCATGTGACTCCTAAAAATTAGCCGGCGGACTTCCGAAACATTAGAGGAAGCATCTGGAGACCCTCCCCTCCCCCTTCGCGTTCCGTCCACAGCCCGATCACAAGCATCAGAGGCTGACATTACACATAGCTTTGCCACCGAGCCGCCACAGGCAAATGTGAATTGTGTGTACCTCGCTAGTCTAGCAGACGCCAGACTGAAGCCAGGCACAAAAAGCCGTGGGTGGAGTTTCCTCTCTCTTTGGAGGGACCCGGTCCCCTGCAGTGCTCGGCCGAACCCCTACAATCACCGCCGATTTTAAAGCGGTTCCGATCGCTGGCCCCTCTGATGGTTGTGAAATTAATCAGGCTTAGCATTGACGGGCCTAACAAACATTATCTTTCGAGCTCAACCTCGGAACAAGGCCATTATCATCAGTAAATGTGTCTGCCAACAGACATTTCACACATTGGCACCACGCATACCACATAGCGGTCACGGTAGATAACAAACCGGATGAATGGATGACTGACATCAGCGATGGCGGACTGATCGTCAGTGGAGACAGACTGGTCGTCAGTGATATCAGGCTGGCCATCAGTGACAGCAGACTGGTCAACAGTGATGTCAGGCTGGCCATTGGTGACAGCAGACTGGTCAACAGTGATATCAGGCTGGTCATAAGTGATAGCAGACTGGTCAACAATGATGTCAGGCTGGCCATCAGTGACAGCAGACTGGTCAACAGTGATGTCAGGCTGGCCATCAGTGACAGCAGACTGGTCAACAGTGATACCAGGCTGGCCATCAGTGACAGCAGACTGGTCAACAGTGATATCAGACTGGTCATAAGTGATAGCAGACTGGTCAACAATGATGTCAGGCTGGCCATCAGTGACAGCAGACTGGTCAACAGTGATGTCAGGCTGGCCATTGGTGACAGCAGACTGGTCAACAGTGATATCAGGCTGGTCATAAGTGATAGCAGACTGGTCAACAATGATGTCAGGCTGGCCATCAGTGACAGCAGACTGGTCAACAGTGATGTCAGGCTGGCCATCAGTGACAGCAGACTGGTCAACAGTGATATCAGGCTGGCATAGCAGAGTCAACAGTGATATCAGACTGGCCATCAGTGACAACAGACTGGTCAACAGTGATATCAGGCTGGTCATCAGTGATAGCAGACTGGTCAACAGTGATATCAGGCTGGTCATCAGTGATAGCAGACTGGTCAACAATGATGTCAGGCTGGCCATCAGTGACAGCAGACTGGTCAACAGTGATATCAGGCTGGCCATCAGTGACAGCAGACTGGTCAACAGTGATATCAGGCTGGCCATCAGTGATAGCAGACTGGTCAACAGTGATATCAGGCTGGTCATCAGTGATAGCAGACTGGTCAACAGTGATATCAGGCTGGTCATCAGTGATAGCAGACTGGTCAACAGTGCTATCAGGCTGGCGATCAGTGATAGCAGACTGGTCAACAATGATGTCAGGCTGGTCATCAGTGATAGTAGACTCATAACGTCAGAGATAACAAATTGACATCAACATGCAACATTTAAGCGCAAGCCACAAATTACTAACGCACCACAAATAACAAAACAGCATGATGGTCAAGTGGAACCAGTGACCAGAGGAACCCGATTCACCTGCCATTGGTCAGATGCGCCATTCACTTCTGTGTTTTCTCTGTGGTGGGTGGAATTCGCTATTATCCGGCGGATGAACGGATCAGAACGGATGCCCAACCAGAGTCTTGATAATTCTGGTCTGGATCTTCATTGTTCGGCATATAAAAACCAACGATACTTGGTTACAGTCCTGAAAAGACTCCATATGTAATGCTGAACTGGACATGTGGCTGCACACATGACACGAGGGGTAGCTGGCCGGATGCTTGCTGTAGTGCTGGGAACTCTTCCATGCGTGCGGCCAAACTCGTGTCATAAATTGCATCTAAAGACGGTTACCCTTCGCTTAAAAGCTCTGCAAGTGAATAGTTTCCACCCGAAGCGAATAGCTTCCACCCAAAGCGCACTGTTGTGGACTGCTGATGCATTCCTCGTAGTTGGAGTATACGCAGTGCGAGACTAACAGTGTGTTAGATTCGGCAGGGCTGAAGCCGCTCGTTTCAACTGAGACAATGGATCCCGCCACGACGTGTAACACTGGTTGGGCAGCCACTCCTGCCCCATGATCAGGCTGTGCAGACTGCCATGCCGCACTGCCAGCACACATGGGAGTACAGGCGTCCCCCAGTCTGGAGCCATGCTCACACAGAGTACAGGCGTGCACAGTTACCAGTCTGGAGCCCCATGATCAGGCTGTGCAGACTGCCACGCCGCACTGCCAGCACACATGGGAGTACAGGCGTGCACGGTCACCAGTACAGGCGTGCATAGTTACCAGTCTGGAGCCCCATGATCAGGCTGTGCAGACTGCCATGCCGCACTGCCAGCACACATTTTAAAACAAGCCATTGGTGAGACCACCCGTACCGAACACACATGGGAGTACAGTTCACAGTCACCAGTCTGGAGCCCATGCTCAGGCTGTGCAGACTCCCCCCCCCCTGTCCCCCAAACACATGGGAGTACAGGCGTGCATAGTTACCAGTCTGGAGCCCCATGATCAGGCTGTGCAGACCGCCATGCCGTGCTGCCAGCACACATCGGAGTACAGGCATGCACGGTCACCAGTCTGGACACTAAAGCTCCACTCGGAACACGTGTCCGAAGGCGTCTGCATTCGACGCGGGCGCCCCTATGCGTGCGGGACACCCACCCGTCTTCCAGTCATGGCGCATCTGCGGCGGAGCGGTGTCGCTCCATTCAGAGCGTGCCCACACGTCATCCCGTGCGGCTCCGAACGTGTCTGCCAACACAGGGCGCCGCGTGTTTCACTCCCGGCGCACACACACCAGCCCGGATTGTTGCTGTTTGAATGAATACATCAGTTGTCGTATGTCAATGGCCAAATTGGCTTTTTGATATGCATGGATGAGGCGCTCGATTGAATTATCATTTTTGTCTGCGTTGACGAGCCAGGGCGCGAGCACCGGCAATGCAAATACGCGTGTTGTCACCTTTTAATCGGACAGTCGGTGTAAAATGAGCGGCGTGTCTCCGCACCTACGTGTCGCACTATGGTGTGTCGGCGCATGTAAGCAGTAATCACCGCAGGTCAGAGCCTCGTCTGACGTGCTATCTGCGGAGACAACATCCCGCAGAAAGCCTGTTCATGTTCAACAATGATGGTATGTTTGACGCACATGGGGGAGGGGAGGGGCAACTGCAAGGTGGCGAAAATTCACATTTTCTGGTCAGCTGACCCTACAGTGAAAAGCTTTGGCCAGCTGGCATTCCAGTCAGGAGCGTTAACACATCAACGTTACCATTATGACGTTCCGTCGAAGTTGGTTGGGTCGGTGGCGTGGAAAATCGGCTTCAGGCCCACTCATTTCATAATAGTTTCTACGCTCGCATTGTCATAGCAGCCTGCAGGGCACGGAGATGGTGGCTGCCGCACCAACTGTATTGGATTTGAAAATTCGTTCTTGGCGCAGCATGGAAAAATGACCCAAAGCAGGTTCTGCTCCACCATGTTATTCCGCTGATTCCTCCATCGCCGTTCATGTGCGCAGTGACGTGCAGTGCACAGTTCTGGCGGGCGCACTGATCAGGCTCAGCGTGCAACATGAACCGGCAGCAGATTCATCGTGCTGTACGGTTCGATCCGAACTTCTACGTCATCTCGGTGTCTATCAATTCCATCACCCGTGGTGTCATGAAGATATGTGACACGTGCGCTTTGTAGACGACACGACCAGTCGATAATTTGCCGGCAGAACCACGACCCGTAGATATCGTGAGACGACGACTGCTGCCGCCGGCTTGTGGCGGCGATGTC
>JAOTOM010004094.1:0-137500 GCA_034440615.1 Ashinkailepas kermadecensis | reverse complement strand
CTCTCTCTCTCTCTCTCTCTCTCTCTCTCTCTCTCTCTCTCTCTCTCTCTCTCTCTCTCTCTCTCTCTCTCTCTCTCTCTCTCTCTCTCTCTCGCTCTCGCTCTCGCTCTCGCTCTATATATATATATATATATATATATATATATATATATATATATATATATATATATATATATATATATATATATATATATATATATATATATATATATATATATATATATATATATATATATATATATATATATATATATATATATATATATATATATATATATATATATATATATATATATATATATATATATATATATATATATATATATATATATATATATATATATATATATATATATATATATATATATATATATATATATATATATATATATATATATATATATATATATATATATATATATATATATATATATATATATATATATATATATATATATATATATATATATATATATATATATATATATATATATATATATATATATATATATATATATATATATATATATATATATATATATATATATATATATATATATATATATATATATATATATAATATATATATATATATATATATATATATATATAACTCTCTCGCTCTCGCTCTCTCTCGCTCTCGCTCTCTCTCGCTCTCTCTCTCTCTCTCTCTCTCTACCTTGCTTAGAACACAAGTTAGTAGGGAGATCAATGTGATCCCCCACACTCGTGAGGTAGAAAATTCGTGTGTCAAATACAGTTTCCATGCGATTAATTACAAAATGTATCTGATGTATCTATATTTATGCAATGTGCCGTCAGTGGTCCCATAATGCACCACATCGCACATGTTCCCATCCTGTACGCTTGACTCCCTAATCTAACGAACCCAAATGCTCGCTGTTGTCCATTAATGGTGGTACTCCCTCACGACCGCAATTTTCCGGCTCCTTATCAGAGCCAGGGTGCTTCTGCGTCGGGGCGCTTTTGTGCGCCGCCTGACACGATGCCTTTCATGAAGTCATCAGTGTTTCCTCACACAGCGACGATAATCTGCTCTCGAACTGCCGGTGTCTGCCGTTAAATACGGCGCGATCCGGCCGGCTCTCCGCACACAGGTAGGCTCGGCGAGGTGCCATGAATGCCGCCGAGTGCGGGGCGGGCCCAGTCCCAGCACTGGCCGCCGCACGCTGACTGACACCCGACGTCCCGGGGCCAGCGTGCACGGCACGTCAGCGACACGACGTCCCACTGGCGGGGGGGTCCGGGCCGGGCGCGCTCAGGTGACTTTGTGCCCCTAATGGTGTCGATGATTACCAGGCGGTCAGCGCGGCGGGCGGCCGCGACCTGGTGGCGGGAGACACGGCAAGCGTGCTGAAGCGAAATTACTTCCGACGCCCCGGCCCCGGCAATGACACCCGTGCCCGTGCGGCACCAGCGCGCGGTGCGGCCGCCCTCCTGGACGTAGTTGTGTCAGCGAGCCGCATGCCGGCGGCACGCTGGCTTTAGGTGCAACTCGCCGACTGTATCTGCCGTGCAGCGTTCGGATAATATCCGCAGCTTCGTAGTTGTAATCGTGCAGCAGCAGCAGCAGCAGCCTGCTGGCTGATATATCGTGTCGTGTCACTTGACCATCTGAAGAAATACTTTAAGAAGCGCCAAAAACCGGCTTGGGCTTGCAATGGCGCACTTTAGGAGTGGATCCAGGAATTGTGACGGGAGAGGGGAAGTATTTCTCTAGAGGGGAGTCATATCTCCGAAGGGGCGCCATTCATTTTGAGGAACATATTTGGAGACAGAGGGTGGGGTCACACTCAAGCGTTCTACAGGGTCCTTTTCTACTCAGAGCCCGGAGGGGAAAACCGGCTGAACAATTCGTTGATCGTCGTGGGGGAGGTGTACTTGAACGTACTAAAGCGAGCGACTTTTTCCAATTCTAGAAGCCCCACACATCCATGTATATACCGCCAGTTTTCCCCGCCACTGAACCGCTGATGGCGTACTTGTGCTTTGCTGAAAAACACACTCTTGCACTGCATCCTGCTTTGCGTCAACCTGTCGTTATACCAGTGGTGGCAACCCGGGAAGCTCACTGGCTAGCTGGCAGACCTGCCAATGATTAATCCCAACGGAGGATTTCTGTGACAATACAGGGCATATTACGTTGTTATTAGTGTATGTAGTGTTATTAGTGTATGCAGTGTTATTAGTGTAGTATATTATAGTGTATGTAGTGTAGTAGTAGTGTATATGATGGCCACAAGTTTGCATCAAGTTCTCAGGAATGGCTCAGGCTAGTCGGCACACTACTGTGTTTGGTCACAATATTAATGCTAGAGCGTACTGCCTCCTGTGGGAGCCAAGTGAGACTACCCCTTGTATTTGCAATACAAAGTTAGCGCCTTGGATTGAGCAACTCAATACGCTTTGGAACGCTTTGAACATCATCACGCTTTGGAAACATTTTTAACTGTTTTGTTACGGTGTTTGAAGTTGCGATTATTCGCCCAGAATCAGACCTGTCATTTCAATTTCGACTTTCACCAGCTTGCATTACGGCATTCCCACTCGGGTGTTTCCTTTCTTCTTCAAATACCTTCCTCCAAACAGGGCGTTCTTGGGGACAATATCGTAGCCATACAGCCCCCCCAACACACCCCCCCCAACAACACCCCACCACCAAAGCCAACCACCCCCACACCCCCCCCCCCCACCCCCCCCCCCCCCCCCCCCCCCCCACGTTTTCAAAACCCCCCAAACAGGGCGTTCTTGGGGACAATATCGTAGCCATACAGCCAGCCATGGATTTCGCAACGCTGTCGGACACCTTCTTCACCCTCTTCCTGCTGGCAAGCACAGTTGGCAGCGAAGTGGTGTCACTATGACTACTCTGACTAATGCACACGCACGTGGTATGTCAATTTCTCCCCAACAGTTGACTTGCCGAAACCCTCCAATGTCTTCTGGATTTAACTTGACACCCTAAGTATGTTGTCCATAGGTGGAGAAGTTTGAAAATTATTGGTGGAGCCCATTGCATGAGGGGAATGTGTGCTGCAAATTTGGCTGGTGTGGCCCACCCGAAAGAGTCCCGCGTTGAGAGAGCAATAAGTTCGTGCAGCCAAGGTGACGATGGTGGGGTTCAGGCCCCACCAAACGGTCGGCCCAGGTGACGATAGTGGGGTTCAGGCCCCAGGTGACGATAGTGGGGTTCAGGCCCCAGGTGACGATAGTGGGGTTCAGGCCCCAGGTGACAATAGTGGGGTTCAGGCCCAAGGTGACGATAGTGGGGTTCAGGCCCCAGGTGACGATAGTGGGGTTCAGGCCCCAGGTGACGATAGTGGGGTTCAGGCCCCAGGTGACGATAGTGGGGTTCAGGCCCCACCAAACGGTCGTGCGTGGGAACTCCACTCCTGAGTTGACCCCTCATTGCTGTAGAGCTCCAAGGCAAATGCACGGAGCCTCGAAGCCCCCACTCGATGTTTCGAGCAGGGACACGGAGCCACATTTGACCACAGAGCGCTTCACCTGCCGCCGCTCGTCCAGCACCCCTAACGGCACCCCGCACGGGCAGTTGACCTGTTGATGGTGATGCCACTATGGCGTACGGAATCGCGACCATGCGGCAGCCGGTTTCCGCATTCTCTGCTGAACGACTGGAGAAGTCACAAAGTCACCACTCTCTGTCCATGTCACAGAGCCATGTCGCAAACTGCGACACTTCGGTCCATTTCAGTGATCCGAATATAGACGCTGGTGGCGCCGCACGGCACAGCAGTAAGCACCTACGGCACACCAACAAGAACAGCACTGCCGGCAGCCGAGCCGTCGCGGCGCCCCGAAATCGGAGCAATCCAGCATCAGCTCAATTCGATGTGCAATGCGGGATAAAATCGCGTTCCCGTGAATTCCGGCGGCGCGTTCCCAGCGCGGCGGCGGCCATTGTTTTATCGGCGCGGCGCATTAGCCTCGGTCGGCCGTGCGGCCACAGCGCGCCGGCGACGCACAATCGCATTAGCGCTGTCGTACTGAGCACATAGAGCGGCGCGGTCATGTCTGCCAGGCCGGCGAGCTTCCCGTGTCGTAGCAGCGCACTGGCCACGCGGCGCCAGCTGTCGGCGTCGCCGCCAGCTGTGTCTTGTTCAGTGCGTGCCGGCATTCGGCCCATTAATGTGCATTGATCGGCGCACTGTTCGCTCTCCACCCGACTGGCCGCCGTCAAAGACGGCCGTTTACTGTTAATGCCTCCTCGAACGGCGATGGGTGTGCACACGTCTCAATGCGACGCCTGCGGCGCCTTTCACGAGGTCGCCGACGGCGCTGTGCGCCGGGTTTCGCACGCGTCGGGTGCGGCGGCGATCCGCGCGTCGCCCGTGGCGACGTTGTCGCGCGGCGGCGCAACGGCGGCGGTGTTTTCCGGCCGGCTTCGAAGGCTCGCTTCGGCAGCCGACTCGCGCGTGGCGCTGGCGATCGATTCGAGATTCGTTTCGATTCCGTGCCGCGGCGCGTTCTGTTCGCGCGCGCGCCTGCACTGCGGCGTGCGGCGAGTGTCGGGTTTAGAGCGCAGCCAGCGCCCGGGCAACGTCGGCCCAGCGCCAGCTGGTAGGCGGTGGCCAGTTGACCCAACTGAAAATGACGTTCGACAGCCGAAAATAGGCAGGATTCGGCACGCAGCGGAAAGCAGAAGAAACAGTCGGTGGACGATGTCCGCTGAAAACTGTTGCAGGACACTTGGGATCGCAGACGGAAGGGCACGACAGAGCGAAATATGGCAGAACTACCAAAACGGTGTCTTTACCACACCAAGCTGTTACAAAGCAGGTATTTTATTCATTGAATCCAGTGTTGTGTTCGTCTCAACTTCCCAGGCATTCTTAGTCCATGCTGAGAGCTTCATTTCAGGAACGCTAAAATCTGAGCGATCTTAACGCAGCACGAACAATTTCATCAGCTTAACTACAACAGGCCACGAGCGTTCTTCGTAAGGGCAAATCAGCTGAAGGCAGTGGTGCATAGTGATGACTGATGAGGCATTATGGTGGAATGGAGCTGAATGCAGTGGTGCTGTAGTGGCGAGGTATTATGGCAGCACTCATATTTTCAGGCAATGTCAGTTGCTAGAATTCCTCCAGAAATTATGCTTGTGTGATGCGCTGAATTTAGTAAAGAATATCGAATTCGTCTCTCTATGGGATATATTGAATATTTTATTGTATGCAAGTTGATCTTAGATGGGGGGCGGATTCCGACTCCTAAGATCTCGTCTCCTATAAAGACTAGAGTTACGAAATTTTCATGGTAGATGGGTACTGTAGTGTTATCTATTATGTGCAATGTTCATAACCTTAGGTCAATATCCTCAAGGTTCAAATGAAGTCAAATATGTTACATATTGCTTGTTTTGCGTGTTTTGGCTTGACATTGTTATGGATCGCTGCGATCGTGTTTACATGCTCCAAAATGGGATTAAATGATATTTTGGACATGGCTAGTGATACAATGAAGATGACAGATGCGACATTTGACCTCAGGTCACTGATATATCAGCACTTTATAAAGGCCAGTTACCGGCTCCAGTTACTGGATCATGGCCACCCGCCTAACTGGTCGGGCGGGTAGCCAGGCACAATCGGCTTCACGAAGAATGATCTGAGGTACATGAGTGAAATATGCAAAGCTTTGACAGGTTCACAATGACAAAAACAATAGTTTTCGGGACGTGTAGGGAGTAACATGCGAAATGGCATGAATCGCATGACAGTAATTTGCGTTTATGACAACCTTCCAGTCGACCGAGTTTGGTTCCATTGACCTGTCATGAACTTGAACTGAATTGATATCGGCGACCCAGCATGACTTTGACCTGAATTGATATCGGTGACCCAGCATGACCTTGACCTGAATTGATCTGGGTGACCCAGCATGGACCTTGAAGCTATGTACCATAGTAATATACATCAAACAAGTCGCTAATGTTGCCTTTTGCCGATATACGGGAAGCGCATCAACACGGATTTTTGTGGTTTGGCGCTGCGAAATGTTTTAACTTTGACGGCCTCTAACTCGATAAATGCTTGCCTGATTGTCGTTTTTCTTACTTTAATCAACGCGCCGGTAATTTTGAGGTAGGTACACAAAACATGGCATATATCGACCAGTAAAATCGGGAGATATTGACGAAAAGTCGGAAGGGTGGGCGGATTTCGCCCCCTCCCCTTTCCAGTGCGGTGTGTTAAATGAATAAAGTGCCATCCAAGTCCACCAATCGCCCATTCTTATCACTGCTGTTCAACTTGAGTGCCGAGGGGAATTATTTGGCCGACACCATTTTTTACTTTGTATATAGTGTTGGTTTCCATGACATCGAAACTGTTAGTTGGTGAGATACATTTTTTCTGGACTTTCCCAAGCTTCGCGTTTTCACATTTCCCGGATTTCACCTCAATGCAGCATCGGGAGGCGGCTGGATGGTTGATTTCGAGAAGGCAGGTGTCGACAAAATGTAGCCTGTTAATGTTTGTTTACCGTAGGCTGCTTCCTACAACACATGGCTAATATTACGGGTATGTATATAACTGTAGCCTATTTTGTATCACATGGAACGTTTCCCTGTTGTAGATGACTAAGGGATAATTCAGGAAGTATCGGGGCTGCCGGCATGGACACATTATGGGTGAACTTTAACGATGGCAAATGTGCAGGTGCACTGAAGTGAAGGTTTTTGCGCCAAGCGTAAGATTCATTATCACGATTCACGTCGTCTGCCCACATTTTCGGTGACGCAAGAAGCGCGGGGACCACACAGCTTACAGATAATGGTGACGGGGTGCCGGAGTCGGAGTCGGAGTCGGAGTCGGAACATTGGCCAGCGCGCAGGAGTCGGGGCACTGCAGTACTGCGACATGGACTCCGATCGCCTCAGCCGGACGCTGTTGCACGAGTTGCCAACTGACGCTGCCAGACTGCCAGTCGGGGGCGGCAGCATAACGGCCGTATAGCGGCTCGATCCTGGGGTGATGCACGAACAATGCCCTCAACTGAACAGTTAAAAAAACCGGACGAAATGCATACATATGTATATATATGTATTTATATATATATATATATATATATATATATATATATATATATATATATATATATATATATATATATATATATATATATATTGCACCAATCACGGCATCCGCAATAAGAGGGAGGACAGGATCATTTTCTGGAGAACATCCTGCTCTGAATGGCGAAAATGCGGCATTAGGATGGTTTCTTTCTGCCCTACCACGTGCCTTAATAAGCACAGTGGCGAGAGCGTGACGCTAACGCCTTCCACCAACCTGTGTTGTCCATCTGTACGATGTTTGGATTGCACGTGATATCACAGAACATCTTTTAAACATCGGTTATTAGCTTTTGGTGATACTAGCCTGTCAAGTCAATGTTGACTGTTCAAATAGAACCCACCGCTAGCATTTCGTTGTGTCATTGTTATGTCTCTGGTGATATCGACGTTCAAACTGACAGTGGCATCTGAACGGTCTCCACATCAACCCGAAACTGACTTCCTCAAGGTGACAGATCCCTGGAATGTCATTGCCCTATGACTTACTTAAAATCAGTCTTAATCAAGGCGGATCAGCGTGGATCAAGGTTAGTATGTGCATGTGCTAAGCATGACGTTCAGGTGCGACACTTGTTAACACACTAGCCAGATCTCGTATCCCCATCTGCGCTTTTTTGTATCGTTAGCTCTCCTGTTTTCCGAGATCATGAGAGATGGAGGATCCGTTTCCCCTGCACGGCTGGCTTAATTCTCTGTGTGTATATATCAATGCATGATTGGCCAGATTATCCGAGGACCAGAATGAGGAAGTCAAGTGTCCGCAGACCAGCAACCGATGAACCATTCTGTGCATAGTGACCTTCATCACCAAGCACGCTGACGGTAAGGTTGAGAAGCGAACTACCGGCTTAATCACCTACAGGCTGCTCAGAAAGAGCGCAACAGAACCCTCACCGACCATGGACAGCTTCAACGGCCGGGTGTGGAACTTCAGGCCTATTTGGAGGGAAGGGTTGGGAGGGGGAGGGGTGAAACCCTCCGGACGATCGCCATCCTTAACCATTAAGTTAATGGGAGTACACCAGACCAAGTCAAATTTGAAACTGCTTCCACCTCCACCCTCCTAATTATTGCCGTATCTTTTCACAGCGGCGGGGGCGTAACCCTTCCAGAAAAAACGCAATTAAGTGTAAGGCCCATGTCATGGGTGCTCAGGTAGGAACCTTGTGCCACCAATGCGCACACAGATGCGTACGCAGGCGTTACTCACCCCGGTTGAGGGGGAACTATTTGTGCTCCTCATCTCCATGTTGGGTAGGTTTTGGCCAGCAGTGAACGAAATGCATCCAATGTGCGTCCTGTGCACTTTCTGCATGATTCACTGATTGGTGATTGGGTGGCTCAGGGCTGACATGATTGATTGGTCTGTAAAATGCAAATACATGATGATGCATTTATGCGATCTTCCTAGCCTTAGCATTCTTCCCCGGACGAAGTTAGCCACACATCATAAGAAGCCAAACAGAAAAACAACTATTCTTACAAAAGACAAATATTTTGGCATGGAACAGAATATCGCCAGTCAGTTTGCTATCTTGTTCGCATTGTTATTTCTTCCCGCTCTTCATTTTTAATTTCCCATTCATGTTCCTCTTTTTCTTAATTGATTGAGCATCCGCTGTAATTTTTTTTAATGACCTGCATTGCACGATCGTGTTATTCTGGCAACTGACTACGTAGGTGCAGCCGGTTATGACCTGTCGGCCTGTGTCTACACGAGGCGAAGGCCGAGGTCTCATCATCAGCAGCGCTGCCTGGATTTTCTGGAAGGGGCACGATCCAAAAATTGCCATGAAACAGAGCCCGACTTCGGCGAAAATTTCTGGTTTTGCGTGGTGAAAAATCTCCAAATTTCTTGTTTAATCTAGTGTATTTTTGGTTTCTAGGGGGGGGACTCGGCCCCCCTGACTGCGCCTCTGCTGACCATCAAATGTGCATGTTTTCTCCCAATTTACCGATGTGAAGTGGGTGGTGGAGATCAAGTTCACCTGTTGAAAACCTCTTAAAACCTACAACTCCGGTTTATACCACGAGAGTGCATTCCTATAAGACTTGATAGTATAGATCCCAGTGAGTGAGTGTGGTGGCGTGAGTCCACCACAGTCATTGCTCGGGTGGCCGCCGGCAGTCGTCCTACTCCCTCTCCCAGCCCCTCGTCGTGCCCTCACCGCCCCAGCTTCCACCGAATCCTTGCTCAAATAAACAACACCCAAACCGGATTTCAATAATCCCTGGCTCCAGCACAGATTCTCCACAAATGAGCTGGAACAGATTTGGCGATAGTGCACCATCTGGATTACGGAGAGCAGCGATGGACTTTTAACGTTAGGCCGATTACGTTCAGGGCTTGGTCGACTGTAATAACACGTCGACCATCTTCATTCAGCTTGTTTTCGTGGAATATATCACTCTGCCATTTGAAGCGGAAGTTTGAGTCACATCCTTATTATGCAATGCGTTCAGCAAGTGTGTACTATTCCTATCCACTCACAAGTAAGTGCTGGTATGCATGCACTACGTCTATGTAAATGCTACATTGCGACTCTGAAGATGCTGAGTCACCGCTTTGAGTAAGTGTTCTTGTGATGTCGACTGTTGCTAAAATGTCATGCATTTCGCATTCTAAGATTCTCCCATAGAGCACATAAAAACATGGGAGACGCCTCAGGGGGGAAAAGGTGATATGTCCTCCTGTATTTGATGAAATTTAGCATTACATCCATCACATTTCACAGCAAGAACTTTCTTAATAACCCTCTCATCCCTCTCCCATCCAACATCCGTGGCGACTTCCATGAATACAGGGACATGGGAACGCTGATGAGAAGTGGAGGTGCCAGCTCCATTTCGTTCCATAAGACTGATGGTTAAAATCACGAAAAGTGCCGGGCCATGGACTCTCTGCCCCCCCCCCAGCTTACGTTCCTACACCCATGACGAAGCATATCGTCCATAAGCGGAGAGCGGCTTGGGTCCCGTCAAATGTCCCGCAACCGTCAAATGTCCTATAAAATGCCCCGCAACCGTGCGTGACATTTGTCGTGCAGTCATCTTCGACAGGCGGGAGGGCTGCCCCAAGCTTGTCCTAAAAACTTGGGGATAGCCTAATGCTTCAAAATGAAATTACTATTTCAGTTCAAAGCGATCTGAGGGTGCAAGTTTAATGAACCCAAGGACCATTTAGAGCTCATCCGACAGATCAGGTGAAGGCATTTTGGCATTTTTCCAATTGTATTAAACACCTGGCCACGAACGTGCATACACTAAGCTCAATCGTGAAGCGGGTATGGGCGATATTTAGTCAAGCTGCAAATTTATGCTTGAAAACCTTAAGGTTACATACGTAATTCATTCATTACACCAAGTCGTGGCCAAGGGAAGTGAACTTCCACTTTTGGAATTATCAGGACACAAGGTGACATGAAATCTGATTTTTTTTCTCACATTATACTTCGGTGGCATTGAAGGGCAGCTCAGATTTCAACTTGTTAGGTACAGCGGTTCCATTGCAATCACGGACAGCTATTGCGGGTCCCAGGGTGCGTAGAAATGGATCGGTTGTCATAGCTCTGTTTGCACTCTATGTCAGCTGCACTTTGCTTGCTGCGAAAGTCTGCGAAACCCTGATGATGGTGGCACCACCTTCCTGTTCGGCAGAGGTGCCCTGATGATAGCAGCGCTAGTCTTCTGTTCGGTAGAGGTACCCTAGTGATAGTGGTAGAGGTACCCCATTCGGCAGAGGTAGAGGTGCCCTGATGATAGCGGCACTATCCTCCTGTTAGACAGAGGTACCCTGATGAAGGCGACGCTACCCTCCTGTTAGGCAGAGATACCCTGGTGGTGTAGCACCACCTTCCTGTTCGGAAAAGGTACCCTGGTGATGGCGATGCTACCCTCCTGTTCGACAGAGGTACCGTGATGATGGCGGTGCTACCCTCCTGTTCGGCAGATGTACCCTAGTGATGGTGACGCTACCCTCCTGTTCGGCAGAGGTACTCTGGCGAAGATTTGTCACCTCCGGATCGACTTTTTACAGTGACATTGGTGCAGTAGTTTGATGTGGCCTATGTCGACAAAAGAAAACCGTGCCAGTCACGGCACTTGTAGCTGCTCGTGTGTAAGTTTTTCTATTTCGTCGGCTGACACTACACTGGCTCTGACATCTTGGCAGATATGGTACACATAACGTTTTTTTTCTCCACATGTTACGACGATGAGCAGTGGCAGGATACGTGTCGGTAAACATGCCCATGAATGGTGAACATCCGAGTTGGATCAATTTTTTAGGGCATTTTGACTACGAGCCTGCATTTGAAGTCGGCTTTTGCCCAACGAATTCAAATGCACAGCTTGTGATGTGACTTCGTTGTATTTTTATTGAAGTTGTGAATTTACATGGTTTAAGTTACATCGTTATGACAAAATGATCTTTTCTTAAGTTTAATCATATTTAGGTGGAGAACTGGCTCCAGGCTGTATTATTGACTTGTAGCTTTAAATATAATTTTAAACAACATATTTGATAAGAAGACTGCTCCTGCCACGACTTGAGCTCCGCAGTCACGACTTGAGGCGCCTCAAGAGGTTGAAGGAGCGCTCCGCTGTGCACGTGGTGGCCGGTGCGGTGATAATCAGCCTCACCAGCCCGACAGTCTTCGGCAGCATGACGCGCGGGCTGGCGTCGCCGAGTGCCTTCACCACTCCAGCTTCAGTCCGCGCTGCCGGCAGATGTGCAGCGTCTGGACGTGCAGAGTGAGCCGAACTGCGTTCAGACTGTCAAACTGAGCCGTGCGATCGAGCGCCGAGTCGTCCGAGCTAAGCGGGGCTCGTTCCGCCGCGGCCAGCTCACCCCCGTCGCTGCTGCTGTGTCTGGCGTCCAGCACACCGAGTCTGTCGCCTCCTGGTACAGGCGGCGGTGGCGCTCCTCAGCTGTCTGAGGCTGGGCGCACTCACTGCCGTCGTCCAGCACACCGAGTCTGTCGCCTGCTGGTACAGGCGGCGGTGGCGCTCCTCAGCTGTTTGAGGCTGGGCGCACTCACTGCCGTCGTCCAGCACACCGAGTCTGTCGCCTGCTGGTACAGGCGGCGGTGGCGCTCCTCAGCTGTCTGAGGCTGGGCGCACTCACTGCTGTCGTCCAGGTGACGAGGCGGTCGGGTTTGGCGCCGCAGCCGCAGCCCGTCCACGCCGAGCTCCTGCACCCGGGCCGCACGTGGCCGGCCACGAGCGGTCCGAGCGGCTCCGCTGACGGGAAGCAGCGTCTTTCGGGGTGGAGACGAGCGCCATGATGGAGCTGACAGTCCGCCTCTTGCCCCGTCATGACAGTCGTGAATCGTGATCCGGAGATGAGCGGGGCCGACCACGAAGAAGGAAAACCCAGCAGTTTGGCGAAGCCCGACTGCTGGGACGAATGCGAATGTGTAGCTGTCTTGTCTGAGACGACACTGTATTGCTAGCGGAGCTTAGTAATGCATTTCTCATATAGTGGTACTGACGGTCATACATAGGTCATGCGGCCATCCAGGGATTTAGGTGACCTGTGACGGCAGTAGCGCAGCTTCAGCTTCACAATATTTGACTATCTTATTTGTCTGTTGAAAGACAGCACGTTGTACACAAGCTGAAGACACCAAAGCTACAGTGCATAACAAATGTTCTGCACTGATCGTCTGCAACGTGGCAATGACCGTGAAACACAGGGCACCTAATTGCATAATTGGCGCGGGTACTTCAGCAAGTATACCTGTCATGCCACCGTGATGTGTGCATTTGTGGTCAAGAGCTCGGCGAAGAGCACAACGTGAAATGTACGGAAGAAAACATCGGTCACATTGTGTGTTCTAACATCAATGTCTACTGTGGCTGACTCTGCTGTGGATGGAAGTGAAATGGTTAACTTGGAGGGCCCAAAACTTGATCTCTCTTGTTTGATTTTGGCTGTTTCGCACGATCTGCCTTTGCATTCCTTTGGCGGATATTTTGTTCCCATGGTTTGTGTGTAAAACAGGTAGGCAGTAAAAATGAGGTCAATTATTGTACATCAGTTGCAAACCAACAAACCAACAAACTAGCAAGGAGGAGCAAGCAACGTCTGCGAACTTGATGAATGTCAATAGGGTACCTGGGTAAGCAACAAAACAGCTCACAGCTGTACAAAATGGAAAAAAAGTTTGTCAAAGACGCAAAGCATAGCGGGCGAAGTCCGAGGACATGGAATCTGAAAGGGTACCTACATATTCCTGGGCTATTGCCCCAAATCATTTTCGTAAAGTGACATAGCTTTTGCTACCAACCGCAAAATTGAAGTCCTAAAGCACCAGCGCCAAAATCGGTGAGATTCTCTTAGCTACCGCTAGGGAGGCCCCTGCTCGCACAATGGGGAGGTGGTCCCGGTCCCAGGGCCCCATAGGTTCCGCCGCCAGTGCTGCGGCCCTGTTGAAAGACCACACAGTGCCCCATCCGTGCCCAGAGCTAGTGCGATCCCTCAGCACGCTTATTACTCACCAATTTTGTCGACACTCCAGAATCGCTCGCAAACACCGCAGCACAACAATGCACCACAAAACTACCGCTAGCTGCCAATTGTGTCGTAAATTACGTTGATCTTAAGTCGAAAATGACGGTAGGTATTTCAACTTTCAGGGTGCAAAATCCATCATTGGTGCGAAGTATGTTCTGCCGTGTACTGAGATTAATGTGACTCCATTTGACGATGTATGTGCCGCCTAATGGAAACGGAGAATGCCCCCTCAGTACCCGTGTGCTGTCTTTTGACAGGCCTTGACAATGCGGCGCTGACTTGAATGAAAGCAGCGCCCCTGACAAATGACTTCCTTTCGCCCGTGTCTGACATTATCGTAATCCGGGCCGTCTCCGTTATCGGCTGTGACTGACAGCACCAATGTGCCATCCCCCAGCGTGTGGTCATGTCGGGCCTGGTCGGGCGGTCGGGTGGCGGGGCGGCAGGGCCAGGGGCCGTCGGTGTTATGCCCCCTCCTGCTGCCACCCGGCGTCCGCGCACTCTGCCTTATCGGCGTGACCGGCGCGGTGCGGATGTCAGCCGGGCACGGCGAGCCGCTGCTGGCCGACACTGCTGGTGATGGCTGGGAACCTCGGGTGATGGCGCCGCGCCGTGTTGTCGGCCGCGCCACGAGCGGCACACTTCCGGGGATTACGCGCAGCCCGTGTTGCGCGCTCCCGCCGCCAGGCGGCAGACTCGGTGCTGCCGAGACGGCAATCGTGACGTGCATCGCATGACGTCATCGGTCCGGTGGTGCTCTGTTTGACACTAGGTGTAGCGATGAAGGCGGTGAATTGTGAGAGGTGTGCAATGACAACTGAGGTGAATGGCAATGCGCAGAACTTCAATGCCAGCAACCACGACCCACCACTGCATTGCTCATCGTCATCTTGTGTTGCATTGTTTAATTTACGTTCACTAGACTTCCGATCTTTCCTTCCCAAAACATTCATCATGATTTCCGATCCTTCCCAGGTTCGATAGCGCTGCAGCAGGGACTCGTCTAACATGCTAACTCAGTGTTAAACTAATGGGTTTTTCGTTAGATGTGAGATGTCGGAACGACAGTGATAAATTATGCATGAAATATGGTGGCATATACCACTTTCTGAGCACTGAATGGACATCCTTTCCAAGAATGTATCGACATCGTGCTTGTTGATGTATGATTATGAAGGCTCCATGCCTCGTTCCTAAGAGTATTTTGTGTATAAGTAGCATGCTTATCCTCACCATTACATATTGATTACACAAGCATCTAGCAACACAATTCCAGATACAGAGATTATCTATGATGCCGTTTGTTAAGCAATGCGATTTGCCGATTACATGGCATTGCAATCGTCATCGTTAACATAGTTATGCATATATTAGGTGTGTCCAAAATTAAACACAAATAATGCACTCATGAGTATACTATTCGCTTAAATGAAGCTTAAAGGACTAAAACAATATTTGAATTGACTTGCCTCCAAGGCAGATTTCTGTATCTTACTATGCTCGTTTCGACATCTCACACCTCGTGAAAAAAAACATTATTTTAACACTGCGAAACGAGAACTGTGGGAGGTCCGAATTTTATCATGGAGGCATTATAATTAAAACATCGTTTCAGTTCTTGAAGCTCAATTAGGAGCCAATAGCGCACTCATAAGTACATATTTTTCGTTCAATGTTTGCGACATCTAATATATGGATACTTATATTAACGATAGTCGTTGCATGTATCGGATAATATGTCTCGGATTCAAAAATTATTATCTATGGACAAAAGTTATTTTCGGACGAACTAAATTTGATCATGTCGCGGATCTGTTCGAGCGCCTTGGCTGGATGAGCGCGGATAACTTCGTCTCATACCACTACTTGCTGACTTCTGTCGTACCTGCTGACTCTTTCTGTGTCGCTGGTATGAACTGTTATATTTTTTCATGTGCGCTTGTGACAGCCTTTATTTACTGATGACCTTTGTTTTAAAACTCGACAATAGGCTGTAATAACCACGAGTCTATTGTGGATGGCCGGAATATGAGTTTTTGTCTTTTTTTGCAATACCATGGTATCAGCAGATGACATTGTTTAACACGCCACATATTATTTCTGTACCTAGAATTGTGTTGTGAGATGCGTGTGTATCACAATCCGTAATGGTGAGCATGGGCATGATACTTTCACACGAAATATTAAAAAATGAGTCATGGAGACTTCATAAGCACACATCAAGAAGCACGAAGTTGATACTTCCTTGGAAAGGATGTCTATTCAGTGGTCAGAAAGTGGTATGTTCCACCTTATTTCACGAATAATTTATCAGTGTGTTGACTACGGGGGCCGCGCTTCCCGCAGTTACGACCCCGGCTCCCGCAGTCACGAAACTTTCCCATTGCTTTAGCATTGCTGAGGGAGCCGGAGTCAGCTGGGCGGTGACGATGGTCCCACACTGTGGGGCCCACAGTAGCCAATGGACACGGCCCCACTCAAAGCATCTTAGACGAGCCCCTGGGCTGCAGTGATTCACATGGGCAGCTCGTATTCCATAATTTCCTTAACATGAATCTTTTATCCTTCTGGGACCTAAGTTATTACTGCCTTCATGTATAATCACATCACGACCAGCACCGGAAAAGCAACGCTGTTGTAATTGTGGAAGTGCTTGGACAAACACATACATACCGATGACTGAGCTCTGTGATTGGTCGGTAGGTCATTCGACACCTGATCGCAGAACCGTAGGCCCCAGTTATACAACCGGCAGTATTACCGAGTCCACATATGTGCTGTTTAGCGGCGCACTAGACTGCCAGATCATCAGTTACTAACCACCCACGCGGATTGGTGACGGATTGACATCGTTAAGAGGAAGCTACACCCATGGTAATACTGTTCAGCATTTATAATCCAATGCGGAGGCGAAGGTAATGTGGATAAGATACGAAAAGAACTGACGGATGAATAGGGGATTCATGCAGGTTTTTTTTCGGAGGAAAGCACACCTCTCAAGGGCTAGAGTATGTCGTAGATGTTCATTAAACGTGAAAGGAAGCACCTAAGGCAGCGTTCGCACTTAGAAGTCCATTTCATAATAATTAATATGCTATAGTCAGGATACTGTCTGGGAGATCCTCCTCGAGATTATTGCGGGGCGAAATAGTCCCTCGCTTACTATCTTATGGTTCACACCACACACTGGGGCCGTGCGAATTTTCTTCGATAGCTGTCAGCGATCACACCGAGCTCCAGGGCCCTCGGTGTGTTCATCCGATCGGTCAGGTTCTGCCAGGTCAACTCCGGTCAGGTCCGGTCTCTCAGTGACAAGATCCTGCAAACTTGGTCTGTTGACTGCAAGGTGTTGTCCTGATCAGCTCGGCAGACCCCGTACAGTCCAGCGCGGTCCTCTCCGCTGTACTGCCAATGTGCAGATGTTCCTGACGGTGATGACAAAGCTCGATCCAGAGGTAGGGGCCATGGCGCCGAGACCGCGCTCTCGAGTGACCCAGGGGCCCGGCTTTGTGGTGGCGCTCTGAGGAAAATGTCAGAGTACTAAGTCATTAAGTCATAAACTCATAAAGTGATCAGACTTAATAAGAGCCACAAGGGCCCATCCAGGTTAAGTCCGTAAAGGGAAGATACCATAACCCTGGCAAAAAGACACTCTTCACCCCAACCAATATCACATACCTAATTCCAAAGAATACATCCACCAACATCCCCCACACTCATCAATGTCTGGCTACCTTACCTACCTTACATTACCTATTCACTCGATCTCATGTAACACATGTGACTTGAGTGCCATACCAATAATTTTCAAACTCCAACCATGCCTGCTTAAAGGGGCCTGTACAATGCACACCTATACCTGTACCTGTGCAGTACTCTTGGCTTCTCCAAAGAAATACATCCATACGGAACTCTTCAGGACACATTGGGTAATTTTCCCTGGAAAGACCAAACTGCAGAGGTGGATTTTGTTTCAGTGTTCCGCTTGGGCTGGAGGCACACTCATGATAGAGAAGGGGCACCCACCCTTACGACGAAATCCTTAATTTGACCATGGCACACGAACACTGACGATGGTAGAGGGTCGCCGACAGGGAGGGACGAACCCTCTGACAGATAAGGAAGGACCTCGACAGACAGGGACGGACCATCTGACAGTGAGGGTAAGACCCAGACAAACGGAGACGGACCCCCGACAGACAGGGACGGACCCCCAACGGGGGGGGGGTTGATACTTCTGACACTGACACAGGGATCTCATGACATCCAGAAATGGGTCTTTTGACCCTGGAGAGCAGGCCCCGGGCCAGAGAGGGGCGGGACCGCTGACGACGTGGTCGGACCGTTCACAGAGAGGCACGACCCCCTGATGGAAAGGGCCGGGCCGTCTGACAGCGCGTCGAGGCGCTGCGGCAGGGGCACGTTGCGTGCGCGGTGTGTATTGGCGGTGAGAAATGAACAGCTGCGCCTGGCCGACGGCATACTCGGTCGGTCGCGGCAGTCTGGCTGTGTGTCCGTCGGTGTCCGCTGGTCTGTGTGTCTGTGCGTGTGTATGTCTGTTGGTTTGTGTGTCCGTCGGTGTCCGCGGTCTGTGTGTCTGTGCGTGTGTATGTCTGTTGGTATGTGTGTCTGTTGGTCTGTGTGTTTGCTGGTCTGTGTGTCAGTTGGCTTGTGTATCTGTTTGTCTGTGGATATGTTGATCCGTGTGTCTGTTGGTTCACATGTATGTTGGCCTATGTGTCTGTTGGCGAACCAGCATCAGCGCATCATCGATGGTTAAAGTAATTATATCAGCACCTGCGATTGTGTTCTGGTTATTGAATAATTCGGATAGGCTTAGTGGTCGTGAAATGTAAGTGGAAAAGGGGCTGTGCACAATCCGGCCCTCGTCGCCATAGCATGACGGTCTGAAGGGCTTGAAGACACGTTTGGGCAAGCTAAGAACGTCTAAACATGATACTTGTGATGACTGGTTGCTGCTCTCGCCATTGCACGGTAGAAGCTAATTTTACATTCCCTGAACAGTGATGCATATCACAGTGAACAGTGGCCGGGTAATATTTCACCCAAACGGAAGACACAATGCACCAGTATGGAGCTGGACGAGCGAGAGCAAAAGGCGACTGGTGAGGTTGACATGCTGCACGCACAGAATCTGACACTCCGCCGCCGCCGCGGATAACGCGGAATCTGAACCGCTAACAACTGCCAACTGGCCTCCCCGGACCGCGTTGTTACACACAGAATCTGACACTCCGCCGCCGCCGCGGATAACGCACAAACGACCCCGCCGCCGCGGATAACCGGTGAACCGTTAACAAACCCCCCGCGGGTAACCGGTGAACCGTTAACAACTGCCAACTGGCCTCTCTTGGCACCGCGTTGAGACACACAGAATCTGACACTCCGCCGCCGCCGCGGATAACCGGTGAACCGTTAACAACTGCCAACTGGCCTCTCTTGGCACCGCGTTGAGACACACAGAATCTGACACTCCGCCGCCGCCGCGGATAACCGGTGAACCGTTAACAACTGCCAACTGGCCTCTCTTGGCACCGCGTTGAGACACACAGAATCTGACACTCCGCCGCCGCCGCGGATAACCGGTGAACCGTTAACAACTGCCAACTGGCCTCTCTTGGCACCGCGTTGAGACACACAGAATCTGACACTCCGCCGCCGCCGCCGCGGATAACCGGTGAACCGTTAACAACTGCCAACTGGCCTCTCTTGGCACCGCGTGGAGACACACAGAATCTGACACTCCGCCGCCGCCGCGGATAACCGGTGAACCGTTAACAACTGCCAACTGGCCTCTCTTGGCACCGCGTTGAGACACACAGAATCTGACACTCCGCCGCCGCCGCGGATAACCGGTGAACCGTTAACAACTGCCAACTGGCCTCTCTTGGCACCGCGTTGAGACACACAGAATCTGACACTCCGCCGCCGCCGCCGCGGATAACCGGTGAACCGTTAACAACTGCCAACTGGCCTCTCTTGGCACCGCGTTGAGACACACAGAATCTGACACTCCGCCGCCGCCGCGGATAACCGGTGAACCGTTAACAACTGCCAACTGGCCTCTCTTGGCACCGCGTTGAGACACACAGAATCTGACACTCCGCCGCCGCCGCGGATAACCGGTGAACCGTTAACAACTGCCAACTGGCCTCTCTTGGCACCGCGTTGAGACACACAGAATCTGACACTCCGCCGCCGCCGCGGATAACCGGTGAACCGTTAACAACTGCCAACTGGCCTCTCTTGGCACCGCGTTGAGACACACAGAATCTGACACTCCGCCGCCGCCGCGGATAACCGGTGAACCGTTAACAACTGCCAACTGGCCTCTCTTGGCACCGCGTTGAGACACACAGAATCTGACACTCCGCCGCCGCCGCGGATAACCGGTGAACCGTTAACAACTGCCAACTGGCCTCTCTTGGCACCGCGTTGAGACACACAGAATCTGACACTCCGCCGCCGCCGCGGATAACCGGTGAACCGTTAACAACTGCCAACTGGCCTCTCTTGGCACCGCGTTGAGACACACAGAATCTGACACTCCGCCGCCGCCGCGGATAACCGGTGAACCGTTAACAACTGCCAACTGGCCTCTCTTGGCACCGCGTTGAGACACACAGAATCTGACACTCCGCCGCCGCCGCGGATAACCGGTGAACCGTTAACAACTGCCAACTGGCCTCTCTTGGCACCGCGTTGAGACACACAGAATCTGACACTCCGCCGCCGCCGCGGATAACCGGTGAACCGTTAACAACTGCCAACTGGCCTCTCTTGGCACCGCGTTGAGACACACAGAATCTGACACTCCGCCGCCGCCGCGGATAACCGGTGAACCGTTAACAACTGCCAACTGGCCTCTCTTGGCACCGCGTTGAGACACACAGAATCTTGCACTCCGCCGCCGCCGCGGATAACCGGTGAACCGTTAACAACTGCCAACTGGCCTCTCTTGGCACCGCGTTGAGACACACAGAATCTTGACACTCCGCCGCCGCCGCGGATAACCGGTGAACCGTTAACAACTGCCAACTGGCCTCTCTTGGCACCGCGTTGAGACACACAGAATCTGACACTCCGCCGCCGCCGCGGATAACCGGTGAACCGTCAACAACTGCCAACTGGCCTCTCTTGGCACCGCGTTGAGACACACAGAATCTGACACTCCGCCGCCGCCGCGGATAACCGGTGAACCGTTAACAACTGCCAACTGGCCTCTCTTGGCACCGCGTTGAGACACACAGAATCTGACACTCCGCCGCCGCCGCGGATAACCGGTGAACCGCTAACAACTGCCAACTGGCCTCTCTTGGCACCGCGTTGAGACACACAGCTTATTGCGGTCCATTCCGTGCAGAAGTTCAGACACTTACGGACATCGGATCAACGTACTTCGACGAGTCGGCGCAGTGCATTTAACTTCTTGCAGTGTACCATATTCTGCAGAGTAGCCTGAGAAGCCAGCGCATGAGAAGCCTGAGTCTGAGAAGCCTGAGTAGCCAGACAATATTTGCGATGGCGAAAAACGACGTCCACCAGGGCGCCAAACCGTGGAGTACTAGTTTCGTCATCAAGTCTGCATGTTGTGTTCACATTTTCGTGTCAGGTCGTCTAAGGTGACCGACTTAGGACAATTTACGTCAGCTGGCCTTCAAATCTTGTAAAGCTGGTAAATGAAGACATGAGAATGTAAATTTCAGCGCTTGCGCAGATAATTGATATAAACATTTTTCTCTCTGATTTTTGTTTTTTCATCGATGATGACGTTATTTTTACAAGTGATATTGACTATTAGGATCATAATAGTAAAATATTGCCAACCTATGCCCGTTTTGAATCGGAAAGTTAATTATATGTACAATTACTGAATATAATCCATCCATTCCAACTAAATTGTTTTGGGAACTTTTTGAACTTTTTCATTATATAAATATTCAGTGGATGGGTTTTCATTTTTAGCTTTGAAAGAGATGCACCTGTTCTAGGCGACTCACAAAAGTGTTCAGATTTGGAATAAACGCCGCATGACACTCCCCGAGCCAACCTTACATTGGGGATACAAATCATATCACCTAGATCTAAGATCCAGAATATGGACCTTACAGGAAAATACTTTTAATGTTTCTTGCTAACCTCATTGCTGTCCAACGTTGCTTTTGCTCCTTTCTACCCCCAATAATTCACGAATTAACCCAGGAGATGGCAGTATTTCCCCAGTGGGGGTGCTGTGTCGCATAGACCAGCGGGGCGCATGTTTAAGCAACACATGTCAGTCAGGGCAAAGAAAATGAACCAGGACAGGCAATTATACTCAAAAAGTTAGAAGCAACAGAAAATGTGAGCCTGCATAATTGAATGCCACTAATTAAACGGTTGCATGCACGGAAAAGGAAAGTTCCAAATTATGCATGGCTAGACATTGTAGGCCGGCTGAAGTGTCATTATGAGCAAGTGCGATTCAACGAGCAGTTTAAATTGGAGATACAATCCGGAAGTGGAAGTGACACAGCGGTCGCGGTGACTCGCCATTCAGGTCCGGTGAGCACGCGCGATTTCCGGCGTCACGAGGCCGCGACGGTGTCACGAAACTAGGCTCCTACGCCTGGAAACATACCGACCTAGCGGCTAATACAAAACCGTGATGCGCCTCTTCTGGGCCGGGTCACTGACCTGTGTGCGGCCGACGGTCGGCCGCGCGCGGCCTGCCGCCGCCGCCGCCGCCGCCGACAGGGCGCATTCGTCTCGGCCGCGCCGTGATCTGCACGGACGCGGCGCGAACTCGCCAGACGATCGACTGTCGACGTGTCTTGACGGGCGGCGCCGGGCCGCGCGCGACGCGATTCGCGAGTGTCCAGCGCGCGCAATCGACGCCGATTGTGCCGGCCCGTCAGCGCCGCGCGAGAGCGCGCCGTTCGCGACGCGTCGGCTCAATGCGACGCTAATTGTGGCGCACCGGTGGCGGCCGGCTCGCCGCCACCGGTACGCCGGATGGTGATGGATGGGCGGCCGGCAATGGGACGAGCCGAGCCGTATCTGTCGCGACCATCTGTTTCGGTAAATACGAGCGTGACGCGCCGCGAAATTATGCACGGGACCTGTTGGATTGGCCATTGGCGGGGACAACGGCCGACGTTGGAAAAGACGCATCACGAGGCGCGCCGCTTTGTGCACCGTGCGTCGCTTTTGTCGCAGCACCTTTATCCTGTCGCGGCGCGGGTTATTCATTTTTAGAGAAGCGCAGCGCGGTGCGACGAATCGATGAGAAAGATATGTGAGGAGCACACAAGGCTTAATGTACATGTCATTGGTGGTGTGGTGGGGTTGTTGTCAGCGGCCATGACCGTACCGCCACAGCTCTGGTGCCGTCCCGCCACAGGTCTGGTACCGTCCCGCCACAGGGCTGGTGCCGTCCCGTCACAGGTCTGGTACCGTCCCGCCACAGGTCTGGTACCGTCCCGCCACAGCTCTGGTACCGTCCCGCCACAGGTCTGGTACCGTCCCGCCACAGGTCTGGTACCGTCCCGCCACAGCTCTGGTGCCGTCCCTCCACAGGTCTGGTACTGTCCCGCCACAGGTCTGGTACCGTCCCGCCACAGGTCTGGTACCGTCCCGCCACAGGTCTGGTACCGTCCCGCCACAGCTCTGGTACCGTCCCGCCACAGGTCTGGTACCGTCCCGCCACAGGTCTGGTACCGTCCCGCCACAGCTCTGGTACCGTCCCGCCACAGGTCTGGTACCGTCCCGCCACAGGTCTGGTACCGTCCCGCCACAGGTCTGGTACCGTCCCGCCACAGCTCTGGTGCCGTCCCGCCACAGGTCTGGTACCGTCCCGCCACAGGTCTGGTACCGTCCCGCCACAGGTCTGGTACCGTCCCGCCACAGGTCTGGTACCGTCCCGCCACAGGTCTGGTACCGTCCCGCCACAGGTCTGGTACCGTCCCGCCACAGCTCTGGTACCGTCCCGCCACAGCTCTGGTGCCGTCCCGCCACAGGTCTGGTACCGTCCCGCCACAGGTCTGGTACCGTCCCGCCACAGGTCTGGTACCGTCCCGCCACAGCTCTGGTGCCGTCCCGCCACAGGTCTGGTACCGTCCCGCCACAGCTCTGGTACCGTCCCGCCACAGGTCTGGTACCGTCCCGCCACAGGTCTGGTACCGTCCCGCCACAGGTCTGGTACCGTCCCGCCACAGGTCTGGTACCGTCCCGCCACAGGTCTGGTACCGTCCCGCCACAGGTCTGGTGCCGTCCCGTCACAGGTCTGGTACCGTCCCGCCACAGGTCTGGTACCGTCCCGCCACAGCTCTGGTACCGTCCCGCCACAGGTCTGGTACCGTCCCGCCACAGGTCTGGTACCGTCCCGCCACAGGTCTGGTACCGTCCCGCCACAGGTCTGGTACCGTCCCGCCACAGGTCTGGTACCGTCCCGCCACAGGTCTGGTACCGTCCCGCCACAGCTCTGGTACCGTCCCGCCACAGCTCTGGTACCGTCCCGCCACAGCTCTGGTACCGTCCCGCCACAGGTCTGGTGCCGTCCCGCCACAGCTCTGGTACCGTCCCGCCACAGGTCTGGTACCGTCCCGCCACAGCTCTGGTACCGTCCCGCCACAGGTCTGGTGCCGTCCCGCCACAGCTCTGGTACCGTCCCGCCACAGGTCTGGTACCGTCCCGCCACAGCTCTGGTACCGTCCCGCCACAGGTCTGGTACCGTCCCGCCACAGATCTGGTGCCGTCCCGCCACAGCTCTGGTACCGTCCCGGCACAGGTCTGGTGCCGTCCCGCCACAGATCTGGTACCGTCCCGCCACAGCTCTGGTGCCGTCCCGCCACAGCTCTGGTACCGTCCCGCCACAGGTCTGGTGCCGTCCCGCCACAGGTCTGGTACCGTCCCGCCACAGCTCTGGTACCGTCCCGCCACAGCTCTGGTACCGTCCCGCCACAGGTCTGGTACCGTCCCGCCACAGGTCTGGTACCGTCCTGCCACAGATCTGGTACCGTCCCGCCACAGGTCTGGTACCGTCCCGCCACAGCTCTGGTACCGTCCCGCCACAGGTCTGGTACCGTCCCGCCACAGATCTGGTACCGTCCGCACACCTGGTACCGTCCCGCCACAGATCTGGTACCGTCCCGCCACAGCTCTGGTGCCGTCCCGACACAGCTCTGGTACCGTCCCGCCACAGGTCTGGTGCCGTCCCGCCACAGGTCTGGTACCGTCCCGCCACAGCTCTGGTACCGTCCCGCCACAGGTCTGGTACCGTCCCGCCACAGGTCTGGTACCGTCCCGCCACAGCTCTGGTACCGTCCCGCCACAGCTCTGGTACCGTCCCGCCACAGCTCTGGTACCGTCCCGCCACAGCTCTGGTACCGTCCCGCCACAGCTCTGGTACCGTCCCGCCACAGCTCTGGTGCCGTCCCGCCACAGGTCTGGTACCGTCCCGCCACAGCTCTGGTACCGTCCTGCCACAGATCTGGTACCGTCCCGCCACAGCTCTGGTACCGTCCCGCCACAGCTCTGGTACCGTCCCGCCACAGCTCTGGTACCGTCCCGCCACAGGTCTGGTACCGTCCCGCCACAGCTCTGGTACCGTCCCGCCACAGCTCTGGTACCGTCCCGCCACAGGTCTGGTGCCGTCCCGCCACAGCTCTGGTACCGTCCCGCCACAGGTCTGGTACCGTCCCGCCACAGGTCTGGTGCCGTCCCGCCACAGGTCTGGTGCCGTCCCGCCACAGCTCTGGTACCGTCCCGCCACAGGTCTGGTACCGTCCCGCCACAGCTCTGGTACCGTCCCGCCACAGCTCTGGTACCGTCCCGCCACAGGTCTGGTACCGTCCCGCCACAGGTCTGGTGCCGTCCCGCCACAGCTCTGGTACCGTCCCGCCACAGCTCTGGTACCGTCCCGCCACAGGTCTGGTGCCGTCCCGCCACAGGTCTGGTGCCGTCCCGCCACAGCTCTGGTACCGTCCCGCCACAGGTCTGGTACCGTCCCGCCACAGCTCTGGTACCGTCCCGCCACAGCTCTGGTACCGTCCCGCCACAGGTCTGGTGCCGTCCCGCCACAGCTCTGGTACCGTCCCGCCACAGCTCTGGTGCCGTCCCGCCACAGCTCTGGTACCGTCCCGCCACAGGTCTGATACGGTCCCGCCACAGGTCTGGTACTGTCCCGCCATATATCTGGTACCGTCCCGCCACAGCTCTGGTGCCGTCCCTCCATATATCTGGTACCGTCCCGCCACAGCTCTGGTACCGTCCCGCCACAGCTCTGGTACCGTCCCGCCACAGCTCTGGTGCCGTCCCGCCACAGCTCTGGTGCCGTCCCGCCACAGGTCTGGTGCCGTCCCGCCACAGCTCTGGTGCCGTCCCGCCACAGCTCTGGTGCCGTCCCGCCACAGCTCTGGTACCGTCCCGCCACAGCTCTGGTACCGTCCCGCCACAGCTCTGGTACCGTCCCGCCACAGCTCTGGTACCGTCCCGCCACAGCTCTGGTGCCGTCCCGCCACAGCTCTGGTACCGTCCCGCCACAGCTCTGGTGCCGTCCCGCCACAGCTCTGGTGCCGTCCCGCCACAGCTCTGGTGCCGTCCCTCCACATATCTGGTACCGTCCCGCCACAGGTCTGGTACTGTCCCGCCACAGATCTGGTACCGTCCCGCCACAGGTCTGGTACCGTCCCGCCACATATCTGGTACCGTCCCGCCACAGGTCTAGTGCCGTCCCGCCACAGATCTGGTACCGTCCCGCCACAGCTCTGGTGCCGTCCCGCCACAGCTCTGGTGCCGTCCCGCCACAGGTCTGGTGCCGTCCCGCCACAGCTCTGGTACCGTCCCGACATAGCTCTGGTACCGTCCCGCCACAGATCTGGTACCGTCCCGCCACAGCTCTGGTGCCGTCCCGCCACAGCTCTGGTGCCGTCCCGCCACAGGTCTGGTACCGTCCCGCCACATATCTGGTACCGTCCCGCCACAGGTCTGGTGCCGTCCCGCCACAGCTCTGGTGCCGTCCCGCCACAGATCAGGGCTGATCATGGACTGGCCGAGGCCGGGATCGTGAATTAGTCCTATTCCGGGAGAGGGGGAGGGGGCGGATTTTGTGGTTCTCGGCTGCCGGTCTCTAACGTTTTTGATTGGAGCATGAGACTCTGTGACTCCTAGTTTACTTTTTCTACTTCGTTCCAAGCTGTTAGTTTCGTAACTATACCAGAGGCGGCTCCAGGAGTGCATGTTGGGAGGCATCTCGGACGTATTTTTTCCGACCACTTAGGGACCACACATGCATCTCAATGCTTGAATTATTTTGCTATTCAGGTGACTATAATTTGGAAGTCAACCGCTCATACTACACTGCCTACGGGAATGCATATTTAAAGCCTAACCATGCCAGGGGCGGATCCAAGGGAGGAAAAAATGATCAGCACTTGACCCGTTTTCTCAAAGTGGTATCATTTACGTTGTGACGGAAAGTTGGGAGGTTATGGTGAATTCAGGACATACGGTAATAATACATCACAAGCAGTGACAGGGCACGAAAACCTTACCAATGGCGGACACAGGAGGCTGCGATAGATATTCAGGAAATGAGGCTGCGATAGATATATCGAGTGGTTAAAGTGTTGAACTCTGGGTACCAAAGGTCCCGGGTTCAACACTCGCACCACTCGGGACATTTCCCAATCCCACGGCCCACCGGCGAAACAGTGTGGGCGGCGCCATTAGCCGTGATCGTGCATAAAGTGCGTAGAAAACCACCCAATAATTAAGACATCAAATGGTCTTTAGATCATTAAGAATTACTTATGTCCGTATATGCACAATGTAACCGATGAAAATGCAAGCACAGTATCAACTATTTTTTGCTTAATTCCCTTCCCCATCACCACATATGTTTCCTCCTGGCCTCGCCATTGGCACAATTTTGACATCTTGATATTCCAAAGGTGTAGACTAGACCAGTAAAATTCGGTTGAGCTATGCAGTTTTGAATTCGGCCTAATATATTCCGGGATCTCAATAAGGGGGAGGAATCCGCCCATCTCTCTACAGATCCAGGTATAAACAGCCCTACGGTAATATGGTTAACCTTGCGCCAGGGTCGGTTTTACGGGCCGGCGGGCAGGCAGTCTGCCGCGCCGCGTCGCCGCAGGTTCTCGTTACGGCGGGAGATGGCGGCGCCGGTGTCGAGTTACACCAGCGGCGATCGCGCCCGCCGCTGATATGATCTGTCCCCGCTATCTGTTACATGGCGTTGACCCGTTGGTAAGGATTCAGGGGCGGATTTTCCCCGTCGGTAAAAGCCCCGTCCGGCCGACAGGCGGGTGTGTGTGCTGCGTCCTTTGAAGCGTTTCCATCTGGCTTCTCTCTTTCTTCACCGCCTTTTCATGTTTGCGTCCCGGCTGTGTCGTGCTCCCACTGCATTGATATTGCGTGAAGATGAGCATGCTTCCAGTTTGAACGGCATAGTCACACGGGACTGCCATCGCCTCTCCTCAAATTGGAGACACCGCTCGTGTGGAATGTGCCCTGAATGTAACGGACAAAATCGTCCGGCGACAGACATGAATATGTCACGTTCGTTTCAGGAATTACCGAACTCCCATGCCTGGGTATGGAAATGAGGCGAATCGACTACATTTTGTTGCCGCAAATAATAAGTATGCTGGAAACGAAACTTACAGAAAGCAGGCATGCCGAAGTGACGAGAAACGGCTGCGAATGAGTCAAGTTAATAACCAAACCATCGGTATCACTTTGTGAAATTGGCTGGGAGGGGGGGGGAGGATAACCTTTCTGATGGCCAAAGCTGCTCCAACAAACATTTGTATCTAGTGCACGCCCATGGATCTAACGGTTAAGCTTCAGGCTGATTGCAGGGGGACAAGTCAATGATTGAGAGGGCCAAATCAACGATTAAGGGGACCAGTGTCCCCCTTTTGCATACACAAAGTGACACCCCTTAACCAAATTGTTGTTATCATCACTGGTCAAACACGACGTGCTGATCAAGTAATTTGATTTCACTAATACTGCAGGCATAGGCTATTGTGATTGTTTAAGATAATGAAGCAGACTTCTGCTTTCAGCAAATAGTGGTCAACCATTATTTGAGCAGGCGCACCTATTGCCATCTGCTCTGTGGATCGACAAGGCATGCCCGCATTCCCAGCCAGTTCCGCACTCACCGCCAGTGTTCGTATTGAAATACGATAGGATGACATGCACCGATGTTCAACAAGCGAGGTTTGAGGAATTCAGTAAAAAGTTGTGCGATGAAGGGTGCAAATACCCTAGGAGGGGTGCAGATACACTTCGTAGTAAACATGAGTGACCCGATCGAACTTGATTCGACTGCCGCGCGTGTGAAGCCGCAATAACCGTTTCGTTGTAGAAATTCAAGTTCTGCATTTTCCGCTCTGCGTTATGTCTTCTTTTTAATGTTGACTTTTGCCAGCTGCCATCACACCATGCCCTGATAAATACCACATGCTCCATCACCCCACACGACAATATCGATCTGACCCCGCACGCTCGACCCGCTTACGTAGCCGGTGGGTCACAGCCATCCCGCATCAGTTTCCTGTCGCTGACGGTGCTCCAATGCAGGTGCGGCTTTCAAGAGTAGGCAGTGTCGTTGACGACACCGCACTGCATGACACTGTATGGTGTTTGTTTTAGTCGCATGCTAAAATTCAGAATATTTATGTTGACATGTACTGCGCGCTGCTCTTTTACTTATGTGACTTCACCTGTTATTGGGCGAACTTAACTGTTGATGATGGTGTTGAATAAACAAATAAACAATGTCAACATTGCTTACCCACACGTGCAGCAGTGTGATGTTTAGCAGACCGTAATGCAACAAGCGCGGACGTTTGACTACGCAGCGCCGTGGTGCGGCCGACGGGAGAACTGGACAACGTGCTGTAAATACCTGGAACAAGCATGAAATATTAAGTTTATTTTGAAAAACTCATCTGGTAATAGAATAGTAAACGCCACTGCCTCTTATATCAGGTTGGTTTCATGGCGATTTCCGAAATTTATCGCATTGTACATTGAAGGCACCTTGCCAGTGTACTGCCTGCACGCCTCCACATCCCCCTGTTTGTAAAAGCGCATGCTGTGGGGAAATTGGCGTGGTCGATACCTATCTGCTGATGTGGAATTTGCTATGCTTTCCAAAAATTTTGGCGCGGAATTTTGGATTTGCTTGCAACGCTCGGCGACATTTTAAGATCAATCTGCCGAGTTATTGCCACAGTAACAGAGGTGTGGTTTATGCGCTTTTGAGGCGGCACGTGCTCCCTCAGTGTTGACTATTCTACCCGTAATTTCAACTTTGTACGTGGAACCAGTGACCGATGCGTCACCACTGAACCTCCGAGCCCTTCCCACCGCATGTTAAACATTACACCGCATGTTAAACATTACACCGCGTGATGTGGCGGTGAAACCTGAATGGATGCGCAGGTTTTCCGCGGTTGTTTTTCAATAGCATGACGAAGTATTTAGAGCGTGGGGAATTATGCCATGCTACCCTTGAGGGTGACGGCGCCCTGGGATTCTGCCGGGACGAGATCTGCAGAAAGTCTTCCGGCTCTCCATCAAGCATGGTATGTACCTGTGCATAGGCAGTGATGGCGGCGGATGGTCTTCTGGCGCTGACCGGATTCCAGCACAAGGTCAGATTGAAGTCGGGCGTGCTTCCAGTTCAGCAACTTCTCCGTCCTCTTCTCCTCTCCATATTATGTGAAGAAGTAAATGTGCATCTGCAGGAGCTGATAGAGGGGCTGGTCGAACCGGTGGATGCTTGGGAACATATCGGTCTCCCGTGTGCATGGGAGACGTCTGCGGGCAAATCTTCACGCGGCCAACGCGTCCAAAGGCGGCGGTCGGACCGGTAATGAGGCCTGCCACGGCAGCCGCGCAACAACACTGGAGTTACGGGCTAAAGGCGCGACAGACACGGCGGAAAAGGCACGCCGACGAGGCACGGCGAGCCGAAATGCCACACATCAGTTTCGAAGCGACTGAAGTACGGCGTGTTTCCTCAGCCATCGGTTCTCTTTCCCAGTGCGCATCACGCACCATGCGAACCAGTCACTTGCGGCCTGAACAACGGGTCTGACTGTGGATGCGAATTGTCGGTGTCACCGGACGGCAGCTCCATCGTTGATGATGGAGCATGAGTACTAGTATGAGCAAGACTGGCGATTCGTCTGTTCGCTCAGGGGCGGAAGTTCCGATGGCACCACCTTCCAGCGGCGGTCACCGGTCAGTGGTGCAGAGCGGCAGTGACCGCACCACTGATCACAGCACGCCCGAGGTGCGCTACATGGCGCCCGAGACGGCGCGACCCGGTCAGTGGTGCAGAGCGGCAGTGACCGCACCACTGATCACAGCACGCCCGAGGTGCGCTGCTACATGGCGCCCGAGACGGCGCGACCCGGTCAGTGGTGCAGAGCGGCAGTGACCGCACCACTGATCACAGCACGCCCGAGGTGCGCTACATGGCGCCCGAGACGGCGCGACCCGGTCAGTGGTGCAGAGCGGCAGTGACCGCACCACTGATCACAGCACGCCCGAGGTGCGCTACATGGCGCCCGAGACGGCGAGACCCGGTCAGTGGTGCAGAGCGGCAGTGACCGCACCACTGATCACAGCACGCCCGAGGTGCGCTACTTGGCGCCCGAGACGGCGCGACCCGGTCAGTGGTGTAGAGCGGCAGTGACCGCACCACTGATCACAGCACGCCCGAGGTGCGCTACATGGCGCCCGAGACGGCGCGACCCGGTCAGTGGTGCAGAGCGGCAGTGACCGCACCACTGATCACAGCACGCCCGAGGTGCGCTACATGGCGCCCGAGACGGCGCGACCCGGTCAGTGGTGCAGAGCGGCAGTGACCGCACCACTGATCACAGCACGCCCGAGGTGCGCTACATGGCGCCCGAGACGGCGCGACCCGGTCAGTGGTGCAGAGCGGCAGTGACCGCACCACTGATCACAGCACGCCCGAGGTGCGCTACATGGCGCCCGAGACGACGCTCACCGGTCAGTGGTGCAGAGCGGCAGTGACCGCACCACTGATCACAGCACGCCCGAGGTGCGCTACTTGGCGCCCGAGACGGCGCGACCCGGTCAGTGGTGCAGAGCGGCAGTGACCGCACCACTGATCACAGCACGCCCGAGGTGCGCTACATGGCGCCCGAGACGACGCGACCCGGTCAGTGGTGCAGAGCGGCAGTGACCGCACCACTGATCACAGCACGCCCGAGGTGCGCTACATGGCGCCCGAGACGACGCTCACCGGTCAGTGGTGCAGAGCGGCAGTGACCGCACCACTGATCACAGCACGCCCGAGGTGCGCTACATGGCGCCCGAGACGATGCGACCCGGTCAGTGGTGCAGAGCGGCAGTGACCGCACCACTGATCACAGCACGCCCGAGGTGCGCTACATGGCGCCCGAGACGGCGCGACCCGGTCAGTGGTGCAGAGCGGCAGTGACCGCACCACTGATCACAGCACGCCCGAGGTGCGCTACATGGCGCCCGAGACGGCGCGACCCGGTCAGTGGTGCAGAGCGGCAGTGACCGCACCACTGATCACAGCACGCCCGAGGTGCGCTACATGGCGCCCGAGACGGCGCGACCCGGTCAGTGGTGCAGAGCGGCAGTGACCGCACCACTGATCACAGCACGCCCGAGGTGCGCTACATGGCGCCCGAGACGGCGCGACCCGGTCAGTGGTGCAGAGCGGCAGTGACCGCACCACTGATCACAGCACGCCCGAGGTGCGCTACATGGCGCCCGAGACGGCGCGACCCGGTCAGTGGTGCAGAGCGGCAGTGACCGCACCACTGATCACAGCACGCCCGAGGTGCGCTACATGGCGCCCGAGACGGCGCGACCCGGTCAGTGGTGCAGAGCGGCAGTGACCGCACCACTGATCACAGCACGCCCGAGGTGCGCTACATGGCGCCCGAGACGGCGCGACCCGGTCAGTGGTGCAGAGCGGCAGTGACCGCACCACTGATCACAGCACGCCCGAGGTGCGCTACATGGCGCCCGAGACGGCGCGACCCGGTCAGTGGTGCAGAGCGGCAGTGACCGCACCACTGATCACAGCACGCCCGAGGTGCGCTACATGGCGCCCGAGACGGCGCGACCCGGTCAGTGGTGCAGAGCGGCAGTGACCGCACCACTGATCACAGCACGCCCGAGGTGCGCTACATGGCGCCCGAGACGGCGCGACCCGGTCAGTGGTGCAGAGCGGCAGTGACCGCACCACTGATCACAGCACGCCCGAGGTGCGCTACATGGCGCCCGAGACGGCGCGACCCGGTCAGTGGTGCAGAGCGGCAGTGACCGCACCACTGATCACAGCACGCCCGAGGTGCGCTACATGGCGCCCAAGACGATGCGACCCAGCGTACCCGAGACGACGCGGCATAGCGTACCCGAGACGACGCGACCCGGCGCACCCGAGACGACGCGACATAGCGTTCCCAAGGAGCAGCTCGACCCGACCGGGACCGCACAGCAAGGCGCACGAGTCGACGTGATATACGGCACCGGTGATCATTGTGGCACAGTAACGCGCCGGACCCGTTCCGGGCTCTTAGTTCGCATGCCTCGGTGGTTCGTTGCATGACTGTTTGTTGTCTGACTTGACGTACTATGCTAATTTCGTGATTATGTTGGGAATGCGAGTCGTTCAAAATTACAAGGGTTATTCGTTCGTACGGAAGAAGGAATGCAGTGCATGTACTCGCCAAGAACTGGGGTAAAATACAGTGCATGGGCTAGCGCATTGGTCACGGGACTGCCTGCCCTGCGGCAGAGTCGGATGCATTATCGCTCTTTTTCACTGCTGGATTCGACGCGGTCACTGCGCTCCTCGCTTTTTTGTGAATTGAAAACTCACTGCCAGTTCGTTGTCTGTTCATTGTAAGCGTAATATAATATAGTAAGTATGTGGATAGTGCTAGAGGTGAAAGGGAAGTAAGTTATCGCAGGAGAAAAGAAGTTGGTGTGACTGATGCTTCGACGTTACGTTTCTTTGAACCCGCGCTTAAAAACTAGCTTCGCTGAAGTTAAGAACGCCACTGGCGGCGCCAAACTGCCAGTGGTGCACGCTGGGGAGGACGGAGACGGCAGGATAGTGATTGGGTTAGTGACGATTTTGTGGCGGTGGCGCCGCTGTCAAGACGGCGGTGGTGACGCGTGTGGTGCGACTGCTGCTGTGATCGGCATGCGCTAAGTGGTGCCGTGTCGGTCCGATCCACGGACCGGCGCTGCTGCTTACCTCCAGGCAACAGCTGGTTGTGTGCTGGCTATGCCATGGTTGTAAGAATTGCATGTCGTTACCTGAGTGCTCTCGCGGTTATATATTGGCAGTAGAAGAACCTAGGATTCTCTCACGATGCATACATTCAACTGCTAGGTTATTTAGCGTCACAAACCTTCACGCCGACTGATCGCGGGTGCACTCGTTAACCACGTTGTTTGTGAGATTCGAACCCATGATATTACGATCAAGAGTCGCCCTGCCGACGATCGATGATAGTATGATCAACGCCCTACCGACTGAGCTACCGCGACCCTTTACATCGAGTGTCATCAGCACTGTATAATTAAGCGATAGACTATGCAGCTTGAGCATGGTGGATATTGTGTTTCACTTAGATGATAGCTGCGGTTTTGCACAGGATATGTGAGTGATATATAATTATAATTTTAGTCAAAGGCCCAGGGCTAGTCTAGGCAAATAAATGCGCACCTATTCTGACGACAGGCCACAATGTTGTGGCTCGCTGTAGACTTGCTTGTATATGGGACTCACTGAAATACCTATCATCACCCATGACGCTCCAAAATGCACTTTCCATCACTTTCGCCTTGTCCAGCCAGTCTTCGCTGGGCACAGACGAGGCCCGGCGACTCGGTCCCACGATTTAGCTAGTTAGCACGTTCACATGGTCAGTTTGCACCTACTTCAAAGTAGACTGGGATAGATCAAACTAATCCAGACCTTCAGTGATGTCAGCTGACTGTAAGCCAGCTGACTGCAACTAGCGCCAGCCGTGTGCACCGAACCAAAGGGTGGTGGGGCCGATTCAGTGACAACGCTGGGTAGTTGGGGCGGGGAGAGGGGGAGGGGGGCGAGTTCATAGAGATATAAATTAAGGACCACTTCATTGGCATCTCAGGAACCTGCCTCGACAGTGATTGAGGTGCCGATTCAAGGTCGTTTCAAGTATTTTGTGTCTGGAAGGATGAAGTGCTAGTGGGTGTGATGGAGTTTTTTTTTCGGTGGTTCAAATGCTGATTCAGGGATGCCATGAGGGATTTTAAAGTGTGATGAAGGTGCCGATCCAGGGGTGTCGCCAGGAAATTGTGTTAAAGTAGAGGGCGAGGGGTGGAAGTAGTGAACCCAGATCATTTTTCCATGATCCCGAGCCATTTCGTAAGTTTTGTTTGGTGGATCAGGAGTGACCGACTTAGGGGGAGTCACCGACGGATTTGTCTCGTGGTATTGGTGGCAGTGCCACCAATACCACGTCGTTTCCAAGGTTATGTGGCACGAACAATGATATATCAGTTCGTGGGCATCACCTGGGGTTCTTTCGAGGGGATGATGGCGGTTCTTCCACACATCACGTGATATTAGTGCGAGTTGCCAGATTGGAAAGTCTGCACAATCTAGTTTGTTCCAGCTTACTGGAAAAGTTATATCGAAAGTGCTGTGGCACAAAACATTATATTCATCGGAAAACAACATCGTTTCTGCCGAACACTTTCATTTGGGTGATCAGTTGGATATTTATAACAATAAATGAAGCAGGGTGTTCCATATGTTTATATATTCCAACACTCAATATATAAGAATCTAGCTTACTTCCAATAAATAGACCCATCGGTTGAGCGACGAAACTCATTTGAGCCTATATCTATATTATTCCAGCGGAACGACTCATTCTATGTTGTTTACATATTTTTACATACCCGGCGCCGCCCCTAATCCGATGAAACCAGATGTACGCGCCGTGTGCTACGCTTCGCCACGCTGCTTGATGCCGCTGAGCCCTGGTGTTGGCGGCCACGATGGCGCGACCGCAGCACTTCCGGCCAGTGACGGCGGCTCAGGTGTTCCGCCGCAGCCGCTCCCACTGCGCCACTCCAGTCTCGCCCTCCCCCTGTTGCCCGACACTCCAAGTGACAATACTCGTCTGTATATTTAACATTTGCCTACCAGTGCGCACAGTGCGTACACATGGAGTATAGCGTTTCTCGGCAAACACGAGCTGGAGAGATGGTGCGACATCGACTTCCGGCGTTGGCGCGGAGGGGAGCGAGCCGGGACTGCGCCGCCCCTCTGACCCACACTTCTCTGTCCACACCTCACTGTCCCGCACCTCACCGTCTCGCATCTGACTATCCGGCATTCTCTGTCCCGCATACCTCTGGCTCACAACGGTCCAGCCCTCAGCTCTTTGGCCCACGTCTCTCGCTCTCACTCGCTCATTCACTTTTTTTATCTCTCTCCTCTCGCTCTATATTCCTCACTCCGGACTTTGCACATGATGCGCCATCTATTATTATTACACCCGCAACGGACCATACCCCCCCAACCTGAACCCATCCAACTCATCGAACCCTACCTCGGCAGTGCTGGCTCGTACGTAGTCGTCAAGCCTGTCGAGGAAACCGTTTCCTTCCGTGGTATCAACGTTTTCTGGCCAACTAAGCAACTCCTCGCCATTTGCTCCATGCTGCAATGAAGCCCTTGCCAACGGAACCCAAGTCATCAAAACTCAATCCCGAGCCCAGACCAAAGCCCTCCTCCGCACCATCACATTTTGTGGAAAATCGGCCACCATCACTCCCCATTCTAACCGTAACACTACCAAGGGCACCATCTTCGCGCCGGAGCTCCACTTCATGTCGGAGGAAGATATTCAGACGGAGCTCAGGCCGGAGGGGTGGCCCACGTCCGCCGCATTACATGCTTCAAAGACGGTCAGAAACGTGATACGAGTCTCCTAGTCCTTACTTTCAACTCTACCGCTCTTCCCACGACCCTGGTAGCCGGCTACCCTCAACACCAGGTCCGTGTCTTTATTCACAATGCTCTCCGCTGTTTCAACTTCCAGCGCTTTGGCCATGGCAGCGAAACATGCCGCCAACCAGCCCGCTTCCCCAAGTGCGGCGAATCACCCCATCCTGATTCCACCTGCTCCAAGCCAGCCCACTGCCTCAACTGTAACCCATCCGATCACCTCATCACTTCCAATGTCTGTCCAATCTGGCGACGGGAAAAGAAGTTTGCGCAGTAAAGTCCACGACCGGAGTCTCCTACCCCCAGGCCCGGCGGACCGTCGAGGCCACCTCCCCGTCCACCAAAGCTTACCCACAGGCGGCCACCATTGTTCCCTCCATCTCTCGCGTCAAAACTAATTTCACGTCCACACAAACAGAACTTATACCAGATCTGTCACCACTCACCAAACTAAAACCAATCACCATCACGACACAAACAACTCCGGCTCCCATCCCACATACCACTCCGGCTCCACAAACCCAGACCACTCCAGTGAGGAGTGGCAGACTCCGCAGCCACTCGGCTGCTTGGGAATCGCGCTCCGTTTCGGCGGGCCCCCGATCGAGCCCTGCGCGTCCAACGCCGGCCGGCGCCCACGTGACCCAACCAACTCCTCCCAGCCGGCGGGCATCCCCTGCGGCAGTGGCCGGCCGCCGTGACCATTCCAAGGTCACCGGTCGAATGGAGGGATTGGGTCCACCACGGTCCACTACGGCCGGCCGTACCCTACCCACATGTCCCCCAGAACCGCACTCCTGGCTCCGACATGCACCGAAAGGTACCGACTAACACCAGTTTTCCTTTTTCTAATGTCCGTATTTTTACAATGAAATGTCCATAGCTCAATATCGAAATGGGAGAAATAAAAGCATTCTTTCGTTTACTCACTACCATTCTCATCGCACTACAGGAAACCGGGTTCTTACCCACCGATACATAGAATTTCAATATTTTCAATACCGTCGCTTACCGTCATGACGAGGTCCGTGGACCACATCGCGGTGGCGGCACAGCACTTTACATCAACAATGATTATACACATGCATAACTTACGCTTAATTCACCTTCACAAGCCGCAGCTTGTACTTCATGTTTTCATGGTAGGAATATAGATGTGTGTTTAATTTATACTCCACCACCCAGAGACAACACAATTATTTTGACACAATTAGAAAACCTTATGGTACATTTCAAGAACACTTTCATAGTACTCGGATATTTTAATGCACAAAGTCCAGCCTGGGATAAAACACGTACACATTCAGACACTCGCTGTCACATTACTAAACAAATTTTCGACCGGCATAATTCAGTGTTACTTAACACCGGAGAACCAACCTTTTTCACCTTGGACGTAATACAGAAACAGCGATTGATTTACAATTTGCTCTCCGACCCTGGCCAACGATTTTGATTGGACCATAGACATCAAAATTCATGACAGCGACCACTACCCGATCAAATAATGCACCCTTTTTCAACTGCGACCGATGCCACATCAAATTTTATCCCCGGCTGGAAAATTTCGAAGGCAGATTGGATAACATTTCAGGAACTTTCACATATTCAATAAAACCCCAACATTTCTCCCGTCGAAAACATCAACTTAATTACAAATACACTTTTTGAAGCAGCATCTACTACAATTCCACTCACCAAACCTTTTACACAAATAATTCCAGTTCCATGGTGGTGTCCGGAAGTAGCACAGGCCATCTCAGTTAGAAAAAGAGTGGCAGTGCAGTGACCGATGATAGTGCAATTTGGTGTTCAGGAAAAAATTATGAGCATTGCTTATGTCGCCCACAAAACGCACTAGACAGAATATATAAATGATCCCTGAAGAATGGTTTCATTTGTCCGCAACAAAACATGCAACAACGATATTATCAAATCATTTCCCCGCCCAAATCCAGAAACACCGCTTCACCTCGGAAACAATGATCACCTTTTGTAAATGCGTTTAAATTTATTGGTATTATTTTCGACCATAGGCTTTCAGTGCATAAACACATCAAACACGTCCAAAACAAATGTTTTTGCCGACTAAATATACTTCGCTGCATTACTTCCACCACATTTGGAGCCGATCGACTCGACACCGTCTTTTACAACTGTATAAATCCTTAGAGTTCCCCATTATTGAATATGGCTCAGTAGTTTATGCTGGTGCCAGCCCATCGTCCTTAAATTTTTTAAACACCATTGAACATGAATTTTCCCGTATCGCACTCGGTACGATGACTACTTCACCCATCATTTCTTTAGAAGCTGAATCGGGAATTCCTCCATTAGCTCTCCGTAGAATGCAACAAATACTGAGGTACGCCTCCAAAATTAAATTGTATGAAAACCACCCCACACACGCGTCATTGCAACTTCTCCCAAATATACAACCTGATTATTTAGGTCCAGCCGAAAAAAAAGAACTGGCCTCACTATAGCTTCTCAGATCAATATATTTTCTGCAAAACTGCAAAGCAAAAAAAATCCACCAGTTTCGTTCTCTATATCGCCATGTTCCTTTTGTTTTTACTGACGGATCCAAGGAAGCCAACATCACAGTAAACGTCATTTTTTTCGGGAACTTTCCTAAAGCAACATCGTTTACCGGACGGAACCTCAATTTTCATCGCCGAATTGCATGCCATCCTTATTGCTCTCCGTTATATTCGTAATCGTTTCCTTTGTCATCCCATGCGCAGCGTTGTCGTTTGTTCCAACTCCAAATCTGTTTTCAATCACTTTCTTCACTTCCTTTTTTCGCACCAATGCCTTATCTCCATTTATGACACACATCAAACATTTTACCTTATGGGCGTGAAGGCCCGTTTCCTGTGGGTGCTCAGCCACTGCGGTCCCAGGAAACGAAGAATCCGACAAATTAGCAACAGAATCATTACACTTCCAAAACATCACAGAAATTCCACCACATATTGAAGGCATCTAGGCATTTAAGTCATCAATACAAAAGAGCATTCGACATTTGTGGACTCATAACTGGACACAAAACACAAACTATGCACAATTACGTGTCATCAAACCTGTCGTCGATACCTCGTCGATACCTCGTCGATACCACATCATATAAAAACCGACACGAAGAACAAGCCCTATCATGTTTACCTATCGGCCATACTTTTCTTACCTATCGACATATCTACACGGCTTCACCTCGACCTTCATGCCGATCATGCAACACCTATCTTACAATTCCAAATATTCTCCTTCATTTTCAGATGTACCACGGCCATCGAAAAATACTGGCGGATTGTTGTCGTAAACAAAACATTCCTTTTTCTCAGTCCATACTATTGGGGGATATCATCCATTTTTCATCAAACTACTTTTCATTTTTCTCCGACAATCCAACTTGCTCCAGGACTTATCAACTGACTTTTACAGCACTATAATTTGTTTTTCTTTCTTTGCACGACACGAAATGGCCTGATGAGGCCGAAGTGCCTATGTTAATAAAACAAACAAAGAAACAAACTATATGCCTTCTCTCTCTCTCTCTCTCTCTCTCTCTCTCTCTCTCTCTCTCTCTCTCTCTCTCTCTCTCTCTCTCTCTCTCTCTCTCTCTCTCTCTCTCTCTCTCTCTCTCTCTCTCTCTCTCTCTCTCTCTCTCTCTCTCTCTCTCTCTCTTTTCTTTCTCTATCTATATATATATATATATATATATATATATATATATATATATATATATATATATATATATATATATATATATATATATATATATATATATATATATATATATATATATATATATATATATATATATATATATATATATATATATATATATATATATATATATATATATATATATATATATATATATATATATATATATATATATATATATATATATATATATATATATATATATATATATATATATATATATATATATATATATATATATATATCTCTATATCTATATCTATATATCTATATATATATCTATCTCTATCTATATATATATATATATATATATCTATATATATATATATATCTATATCTACTCTTCACTCTCTCACTCTCTCTCTCTTCTCTGTCTCTGTCTCTGTCTCTGTCTCTGTCTCTGTCTCTGTCTCTGTCTCTGTCTCTGTCTCTGTCTCTGTCTCTGTCTCTGTCTCTGTCTCTGTCTCTGTCTCTGTCTCTGTCTCTGTCTCTGTCTCTGTCTCTGTCTCTGTCTCTGTCTCTGTCTCTGTCTCTGTCTCTGTCTCTGTCTCTGTCTCTGTCTCTCTCTCTCTCTCTCTCTCTCTCTCTCTCTCTCTCTCTCTCTCTCTCTCTCTCTCTCTCTCTCTCTCTCTCTCTCTCTCTCTCTCTCTCTCTCTCTCTCTCTCTCTCTCTCTCTCTCTCTCTCTCTCTCTCTCTCTCTCTCTCTCTCTCTCTCTCTCTCTCTCTCTCTCTCTCTCTCTCCCTTTTCATCTGTCTCACCCGTTCCTCGTGACTTTTACTTCCACACAGCCATATCACTCTTTTGTTCACTCTCTCAACAGCTCTCTGCACAGCCCACTGCTCTGTGCCGCTCTGGTCTATCACCCGTGGCTTTTACACCTTCCCATTCACATGTCATGCATTGATCTACATTTATCTGTCAACATCTACGTCCTACATTTCCGTAATCAACTCCTTCGAATCCAGAACCTTTTACCTACACTCATTCCACAGAATTCTATGATCTAGCGAACACGTCACTTCCACAACTTCTTATCACGTCTAACTACCTCCCGGTACTTGCCACACAACCACAGGTGTAGAATGGGCTGCGGCAGGCGGGCTAGGCGCTACATCACCTTAGCGAGAAAAAAGGACAGTGTAAGCATTTGTATATGTTAGCGCTGTCATTATGGTCACACCATATTTTAATTTTCCCATCTTCCACCAACCCGAAAATCTACCGCATAGGTTGGGCTGTAACGACACAGTGCCTAGCCTAGCCGTCTTTGTATTCGAACCATACATCGTACCCCCCCCCCCCCAACTTCGTGGCAGTTGACTGTTAATCTCCTATCGGTCGTTGCATCCCACACGGACTGCCGGCCAACTTTTCGAGCAGTGAAAACGTCCCGATTGTGGTTGGGTATCGCGCGAGTTCGCGTCTCACATCAGCCTACGTAGGATCTGCCGCCGTGCTCCACCGTAACACAGCGTCACAAGCTGGTCGTGCCCCACGGCTCGGGCGATCGTAACACAGCGTCACGAGCTGGTCGTACCCCACAGCTCGTGCGACCAACACAAGCTGGCCGTACCCCACAGCTCGGGCGATCGTAACACAGCGTCACGAGCTGGTCGTACCCCACAGCTCGTGCGACCGTAATACACCATCATAAGCTGGCCGTACCCCACGGCTCGGGCGACCATCACAAGCTGGCCGCACCCCACAGCTCGGGCGAGCGTAACACAGCGTCACAAGCTGGTCGTGCCCCACGGCTCGTGCGACCGTAATACAGCATCATAAGCTGGCCGTACCCCACGGCTCGGGCGACCAACACAAGCTGGTCGTGCCCCACGGCTCGTGCGACCGTAATACAGCATCATAAGCTGGCCGTACCCCAGGGCTCGGGCATGTCCCACAGCTCGTCACGGCGAGGCTGGTCGTACCCCACAGCTCGTGCGACCGTAATACAGCATCATAAGCTGGCCGTACCGCAGGGCTGTGTGCCGTCCGGGGAGGCCGCGGTGCAGACGCCCTGCAGATCTTGTGACACATGGTAGTCTCGGACGGACTCGAGCTGCCGGTCAGCTGTAACACGACCCCGTGAGACGCCACCGATCTCTGCGGGTGGGGGTGGGGGTGGGACACCTCAGCGTGCAGACATGTGCTGATCGTGGCTATCCGTTTCATTGGCACGCCACCGGAAGGCTTCAGCAGCGATCCCTTGGTGGAGGGCATGTCGCAGGCGGTCGTTTGCGCGTGTCACGGTCGGACATGGCGCGGATCACATGATCCGCCCGTGTCCAGAAGTCACCCAACCCCAGTGACGACCAGCGACACCGTGCTGACAGTACGGCCAACGGTTCGTCTCGGGACAAGCGTGGAGACTAGGCGGTGTGCAGTGTAACTCGCCGCAGCCCAGACCTCCGCCCAGACCTCCAGCCCAGACCTCCGCCCAGACCTCCGCCCAGACCTCCGCCCAGACCTCCAGCCCGGACCTCCGCCCAGACCTCCAGCCCAGACCTCCGCCCAGACCTCCAGCCCAGACCTCCGAGACAGCCGAGTTGGGCCGCCCAATGTGTGATAACGAACTTAGAACGAACGAACTGCAAACCGTCTAGTGGAAAAAAAAGTTGCATAAACACTTCAGTTAAGCATTCAATAGACTGGTTGTATGTTGCGGGAAATTGGTTCAAATTGAATCTCAGTGTCTTTCTGACACCACGTATTGTATTTGTATTGCCCACTCTTCCTCAGATAATATGGATGAGCCACCTGAATCTAACGCCCCTCCGCCGCTGCCAAAAACGGCGGCTGAACTGACCGTCGTAGCGATGACGTCACTTGCTGTTGCTCGCCTGGCTGCCGTGGCGGATGTTATATAAATGGCGTGGAATATGCGGTCGATTGACATTATCTCGCAGAAGGTCAGACTGGCTTGAGCTGTGGACGGTCAATTCGTGAGATTTCTGTGTGAAGTGGACAGGAACATAATTGATGTCGTGTTGGCTCAGTAAGGCGTCAAGTGTGAATTATTTGGAGTGCTGCATTTTCAAGTGTCACGAGTCAAATTCAATTGGATGCCTGGTACCGTTATGTAGTTACCTACCTGTGCCTATTGCAGGCCAAATAATTGGAATATACTGCCTAACTAGGCAGATTCCCTGCCCTAGAACAACCTACGTGCACACATTATCCATCAAGTGTACGTGGTGGATAGTGTGCTCACAACTAGGTCCACCATTACCGCAAAGTCATCAAGTCATAAAGTTGCTGCCTTAGTTGGAGCCACACAGGCCGATTTGGGGTAAACCTCGGAAGCGAAAATACCATCAGAAAAAGAGACTGGAGCCATCCTACTCAATGCTATTTCCGGAATTATCAGGAAGTTATCTACCCCGTTGTGTTCCCATGGTCAGTTTCATCAGCACAGCATACTCGAAGGAAGGTACATATTCTACTGCCATGTACACCCGTTCCTAGCATAATTCCCTTATTTATAAGCATGATCTATGCCAAATGCTAGCATTAATATCATCCCATTCACCGAACTTCATATCCCTTACTGCACCACTCATAATGCAAAACCAAGATTCTTGACCGAAAAGAATCCATCCACCCTATTTTTAAATACATCCAATGAGGGTCTCTGGTTACACTACATCCATCACCAGACAGCCTGCTCCATTGATCCATCATATTTGGAATGTAAGCTTATTGGTGTTTAACTGTCATGTACATTCACTTATCTATCCTGAATTCATTACCCCTATGTGATTCCCTAAATAGAATAGAGCATCATTCAGGACCTTATTTTCTTAAGACCCTTGTATTTTCTTAGCCCTTGATCGATACAAATTTTGCCAAGTGGTATCTCACTCAATGAGATGATTCTAGTGGCATTATTTCAGGCGACCTGGAAGGCACATGTCGCATCTTCAATCCTCATTTTGAAAGATCATGCCATTTGACCAGCACACGTGCTCCGCAACACCACAGCCGGCCAAGGTAGCGATCAGCTGGCCGACTCTGGTCCAGTGTTGACCGACACTCGTGTCGCGGTGACCAAAACGCGGCGTCGCGGCCGCTTCTCAATCAGCACCCCTCGGACGTGTGGACACCGCCTGGGGGCGGCAGCCGCCAGGTGGGGACCGGTTGGGAGGAGGGGCAATATCCGGCGGGACAAATAGCCGTCAGTCAATCGGACGCCAATAAGGTGGTCGCAGAGCCAACAGGGTGCCGGCCATTTGTAACTGGAGAGCGCGCGCGATTACACGGCTGGTCAAACAGCGCGCGGCCGCCGGTCGGTCATATTGACGCCGCTTCCGTCCGGCGTGTACGACAATATTGAACAACCTCTCCGGCCGTGGCGGCGCTCGATATCGGCCACGGTGTCGCACGGTGTCGCACAGTGTCGCACAGTGTCGCACAATGACACTCAGTGTCGCACAGTGTCGCACAGTAACGCACAGTGGCACACAATGTCGCACGATTACACACAGTGTAGCACGGTGGAACACAGTGGCGCACAATAGCGCACAATGTTGCGAAAGGACACACGGTGTCGCACGATGACACACAGCGTCGCGCAGTGTCGCACAGTGTCGCACAACGATGGTCACCTGTTGTGACCGCAGTGCCGGAAGTTACTGGTAGGCGTCTCCGCCCTCAATACCGGGCCCGACTTGCCGGTCCTCGCCTCTCACAGAATACCACGGTGCCCCGCGGTGACGGACCCCTACATATAATACATTGAGACTCTAAGATTCTGAATGCTCCTCTGTTGTTTAGCTGTCATTGTCCGTTCCGTAACCGGCATGAACTCCTGCTAATTAGCCACTCAAGTAACTCTTGCACATATTGCTTATGGTTCCAATATTGGGCTGACTACAGCATTGGGCTATCTTAATATTAAAAATTGAGAGGAATAAATGTGGTCTGCCGGTGACACGTTTCGGTTTTTTTCTGAAATCTAGGTGGGCGAGGAGCAAGTCCCAAGTAGCGGCGAGGTGGCGCACCGGGCTTGAAATCCGTCCCCGTGACGGGAATTGGTTCGAATTCCATGTGGCGATTATTATGGCCCACGAGGCTCGGCTGTCACAGAAGAGGGATAGTCGCTGCTACCTGGACCGTGTCCGTGCATGGGCGCCACGCTAAGCTTTCTGGGAAAATAATGCCGTTGAGATGTAATTTTCGATCGGATGGTGGATCCAGGGTTGATGCAAAAAGCTCCATTTTTTTTTTCTTTTTTATAATAAATTTAATCCGAGTTCTTGCTCGGGTGGCTTTATGAGCCAGGGTCCTATTGCTAAGCAGAACTTGTTGCGTGAACCCTGGCCCCACCACCCGATCCATTAATTCCAGTTCAACGGCAGAATTTTGACCGAAAGCTTAACGTGCCGTCAATGCACCGACACGGCCGCCCAGTAATTCGCCCCCGGCCTTATTGGGCCAGCTGCCAACTGGCCCTCCCAGCCGGGGGCTAAATGCGAGCGCGTGAAGCGACTCGAACCCTGTGTCGCCAGGACAGGGGAGACCAGAGCAGGCCAGCGCTCTAATCAACTGCGCTGCCGGGGCGGCCTGTCATGGGATGTCATGGGATTTAGACCCTGTTCCTGTTATCATACAGCCATACCATCACACATCCCCGTTAAACTATGCTTTATGCCACTTGGAATGGCTACTAAACACAACGGAAACGGAACTGACCCTTGACCTTGATGAGATCGACTGGGCCCATGCCACTGGTCGCATCTCAGTAACTGACAAATGGGGCACCCTGCTGAGACTCCTGACACCTAATCTCGACGAGCACCTGCCACTCAGAAACATCAAAATTCGGAACCCAAGAGCACCACATGTTAGCGAAGCTACCAAACAGCCCATGCATCGGCGTAATATAGCTTTACACTTGCAAAATAAACATGCATGCAAGGTACTTAACAGACAAGTTCGCTCAGTTATTAGAGCTGATTGTAGGGGCGAGATCAGCGGAAAGATAGCTCAGACATAAAGACATAAAAGATCAGTGCAACTATGAGCCACAAGGGCCCTTCTTGGTTGCACTTTGGACACTGAACCAGTTGCCCACCAAATCTGTCTATCAACCCTCCCTGGAATACAGAAAAACAAGCCCCCTATTCTTATAATGATTGTCTATGCCGTTTTTAAAGATGTTCAGTGTGTTGCTACTGACAATGGTTCCTGGCAGCTGGTTCCAGTGTTCTACTACCCTGTTGGTGAAGAAAGACTGTCTTAACCTTGTCCTGCTGTGATTAACTTTAATTTTGAATTGATGACCTCTAATTGCATCATTTCTGTTAAATTCAAACATTTCCCTGAGATATCCCTGTTCCTGACCATGAACAAATTTAAAAACCTCGATGAGATCTCCTCTCAGCCTTCCATATCTAAGTGAAAACATATTCAATTTCTTCAATCTTTCCTCATATGCCAGGTTGCCTATACCATTAACCATTTTTGTTGCCCTCTTTTGTACTCTCTCTAAAAGCCAACAATCTTTCTCATAACTAGGGGACCAAGCTTGGACACAGTATTCTAAATGTGGCCTGACATATGCACAGTAAAGCTTCCTGATGACCTCCTCACTTTTGTATGACACATTCCTCTGTATTGCCCCAAGCATTCTTAATGCCTTCTTCCTGGCTTCTTTGGTCTGTTCTGATGCCCCCAATTTTGTGTTCAAAATAACACCTAAGTCCTTCTGCTGAGTCACAGATAGTACTTGGCCACCCATCAAGTATGGCGCCTTCATATGCTGCCTACCTACATGCATGACTTTGCACTTATCAAAATTAAACTTCATTTGCCATTTTTCGGACCACTTCACAAGCTCGTCTAAGTCTTTCTGCAGCAAAACCTGCTCATTGTGCCCTGTTATTGCCCTAAAGATCTTCAAATCAGCCACAAATTTCAAAACCTTACTGCTCAGGCCACATTCAATGCTATTCACAAATATAATGAACAATAGTGGCCCCAGTACCGACCCCTGAGCGACTCACTAAGAACATTTTGCCATGATGACTTTGTACCATTTAGCATCACTCTCTGCTGTCTATCTGAAAGCCACAACTCTATCCATTTTAGGATGCTACCTGCAATGCCATGGACCTGAAGCTGCAGCATTAACCGTTTATGGGGTACCTTGTCAAAGGCCTTACTAAAGTCAAGATATGCTACATCAACCTGATTTCTTGGTTGGTTGGTTATTGGTTTTACGACACGTCGACCGTTGAGTCATATAGCGTCGCCAATCTCTCACGCCGATTGGTCGCGGGCGAAGAGCAGCGACAGGTGAGACTCGAACCCACAATCTTTCGATTGTGAGACGAGCATCTTACCCCTAGACCACTCGTCCCCTATCAACCTGATTTCCCTGATCAAATTGTTCTGTAGCAAAATTCAAAAAGTCCAAGAGATTTGTGAGACACGATCTCCCTTTTCTAAACTCATGTTGAGTATCTTGAATCAATCTGTTTCCTTCCAGAAAGCTAACTATTCTATCCTTGATAATTGATTCGAGTACCTTGCAGACTAGGGATGTGAGGCTTACTGGCCTATAATTTTCAACTTTCCCTCTTTCTCCTTTCTTGAAAATAGGAACTACATTTGCCCTTTTCCAATCTGTTGGAATTTCATTTTGTGAAACTGATCTACAAAATATTATACTAAGTGGAATTGCCAGTTCCTTTTCAGCTTCCCGCAACACCCTAGCATAAATTCCATCAGGTCCTGCTGCCTTGTTTGGCTTTATTTTTCTGATATAATTGAAAACAACATCACTATCAATGAAATCAACATCGTGTATCTGATCACTTGTCACTGAACTGTGGTTCACGGTTGGCAGATTTGTCACATCCTCCACTGTAAACACTGATTTAAACTGCTTGCTCAGCTCCTCAACCATCTCACCATCCTCACTCAATATAGTCCCATTTACTTCCAGTGGACCAATTATGCTTGAAACTTTACTTAGCTTGTAGAAACTAAAGAACTTTTTACTGTCCCCATTACAGTTCCTAGCCAAATCCAATTCTTTTGCTCGCCTTGCTGCTCTGGTTTTCTGCTTCACAGCATCTCTAGCTTTTTTATATGACCTTAGATTTACGATATTTGAAGCTTCCTTAAATACTCTAAATGCATCTTTCTTAGCCTTAATTGATCTCATCAAATCTGGTGTAAGCCATGCTGGCTTTCCTACCCTTCTTTTGCGCCTTTGCTTTTGGGGGACATGTCTAATCTGAATTTCCCTCAAGTAAGATTTGAACTTTTCCCACATTTCGCAGGCATTTAAATAAAAAAAAATCCTTCTTCCCATTTTATGGCACTTAAAGCCTCTCTCATGCAGTCAAAGTCTGCCCTGTTAAAATTTGGAATCTTTGCCAAATTATCCTTGATTGTCCCTGCTATTTGTACCTTAAATCTCACTATGTTATGGTCACTTCTTCCCAGAGTTTCTCCTACAGTCAAGTCTTGAACTAAATCACTTAAATCTGAGAAGACAAGGTCCAAGAATGAGCCCTGCCTGGTTGGTTCTGTTACAAACTGGTGTTAGAACAAGTCCTCTTCAAGGCATTTCTTAAACAGTTTACATGATGGGGAGCCAATACCAACATTTTCATATCCTTTTAGATTAAAGTCACCAAGAATAAGGCATTTCCTCTGAAAGTTTCGGCACATCAGCTGCGTGGCGTGCTATCAAGCCCATTATCGACACTAAAAAGGCTCTCATAGAGTTCAACCTCGGGTCCCACCTGAGCAGCTAAATCAGTACTTTGTAAGTGTCGGACCTAAAGTATCAGCAGAGGGCAAACGCCAGGCAAACATGTCTGAACACACACCTCCCAGTTGCCGGCTGTCGCGCGTCTCTACCAGCTCCTATAAAGTATCACAAATATCCCTCGAACAGCTAGCCAAAATTGTAATGGACATGGACATAATGGAGAAGTACTGCTAGATATCATAGACATCTGACTAACTACCAGTGAGTATCCATTCCATTGAGTTCTAGTTTAGTGAGCAGTTTGGTGTGGTCTATTACGTCGAAGCATTTACTGAGGTCCAGAATGCAAAGAAGAGCTACTTCCGAACGGTCCATTGCTGCTAATATTTTATCCGTACTGAGATGAGAGCGGTTTCCGTAGAGTGGTGCGGTCTGAAGCCGTGTTGAGTTCGGACCAGTATGCGGTTTGAATTCAGGTAGTGATAAAGTTGTTTCTGCACTACCCTCTCTGTGATTTTGCCGATAACCGGAACCAATAAGATGGGCCTAAAATTAGAGGGATCTGAAGGATCTCCTGATTTGTGAATGAGAATTACAATTGACTGTTTCCAAGCGGAGGGGATATCAGCCGGAGTCAGTCAGATGTATATGACATCTAGCAGCACTTCTCTAACATGTCCATGTCCATGACAATTTTGTCTAGCTGTTCGAGGGATATTGATGATACTTTTTACTGGCATATCTGGGAGGTCACATGCAGGCTGTTAGCATCTCAGATCAACGCGGAAACAGGAATCTCCTCCTTTCTCCCAAACAACATAGATGTTTTTCAAGGCTCATCACTAGGTCCACTCCTCTATTGAATCTTTTCGAACGACCTCAGTTCGCACGTCCCGGTAGCACACGTCACTCAGTTCGCAGACGACACGCAGGTCCTCATCTCCGGTCGCAAATCTGATCTCCCCAATCTGCTAAGTCAGATGGAGACATGTCTGAACCAACTCTACGACTGCTTCCTGGATAACGCTTTGAAGGTAAACCCGACCAAAACTCAGCTTCTCATGTTCGGATCGCGTCAAAATCTTCGCAAAATTACCCCGATACGAGTGTGCTTTAGGGACGCCGTTGATAAATGAGAGCCATTCGTGTAGGAACCTGGGGGTGACATTTGATCGCCACATGTCATGGGATTTCCATGTAACTGTTGTGGTTCGCAATTGCACTGGATTCCTTCTGGCCCTGAGCCATCTGCGCCACCATCTGCCCACCAGTATTCTCTTCACTACAGTCAACAGCCTAGTGACATCCAACATCCGCTACTGAATATCTGTTTACGGGAATGGATCGGCAGCAAACATCCACAGACAAGACAAAATCATTAACTTGCCACTAGAATCGTGTCAGGTCTACGGAAATGTGATCACATTTCTGATGCCCGGAACGAGCTGGGTCTCCTCACCGCAGCTAATCTGCATCTTTTTCACAGCCTTGCTTTGCTCCACAAGATCATTCTGACGGGTGAGACAACGTACATTTCCGGTCAAATCACTGCAAACTTCATCATGCGGAAACCGTCATATACGTGCAGACGACCACCTGCACCTGCCAGCCATACACAGAGATGCGGGCCGCATGAGATTTCTCTACTCGTCTGTCTTCCACTATAACAAACTTCCCACCGGAACAAAAACATCGAGACTGTCAAACTTCAAGAAACATGCACTGGCTTACCTCCACGAACTAGTCTAGTCGCACTAGTCGCACAACAGACCAAACAATGGAGGTGTGTGCACTATGAACTCACTTTTAGGCCATCGATTTCCTATTACTTCTATAAACTACTCGCTTATAGCTCGTGTAGCAAGTACGGTGTGTGTAGTGCATAAAGTGATATGGGTATTGTATTACGTTGGTGTATGAATGTTTGCTGCGCGTCTGTTCCAACTATTGACCCCAATCTATCCTTTCTTTGTAAATATCTGTGAGTTATACCCAGGCTGTCCATAATAGCTACTGCACGTGGAGGGCATGTGTCGTGAAATAATTAGAGCAATTCATGAAACTTTGTGTTGCTCTCGACTTCTAGTGGGGCTCAGAGGTTATAGTGGGTATGAGGTCTCATTAGTTTCTTCAGCTATGTTGTTAAATCGAAGAAAAAAATATCCAACAGAGATAAAACTTCATTAACAGGCGAAATTAGTGTATGAAACAGATCCACATTCACATTCGCCCTCGCAACCAACATCAATATGGCGAGGTACAATCGTGACATGCCTCAAGTCTGATGCCTGTCTATGCTAAATGGTATGAAGTCGTATGAAATATACGAAACGCCAAGGTACACTACACTACACTAAGGTACACTAAGGTACACTAAGACGACATTAGCTAGATCAATTATAAAAGTACCTAAGGTGTCCTTTGAGGTGGAGGGAGGGGGGATGCAGCTAGACGATTTGTTTTTGGCTAACAGAAGTAAGTTTTCGACTTTTGCGCATACAATCGTACCTACTTAGATTATGAATGATAATCTAATTCAACCATTTTTTTAATCTTAGGCCGAATGCTTCCTGGGGAAGATGTATGGTGCAGTGATGTGCTAAGCAGATATTGTTGTGGAGACTTAGAAGACCCATCACCATAGGTGGACATTCCAATGTAACTGGAAAACTTAAGCAGCTTAATGTGCGATCAGTGCTCTGACAGGGTCACCCCGTCGTTGCGTCCGCGGCCGCGCTGGGCTAGATGCCACCTCACCCTCTCGGCCAGCACGACCAGTGCTCTGTCACAGTCACTCCGTCTCGGCGTCCCTGACAGCGCTGGGCCAGTTACCCCCCCCCCCCCAAACCCCTCGGCCAGCACGATCAGTGCCCTGGCACGATCACTCCGTCGAGGCGTCCCTGGCCACGCTAGGCCAGTTACCACCTCACCCGCTCCCCTCCCCCCACCACCCCATCCCTCGGCCAGCACAACCAGTGCTCTGTCACACCCACCCCGCCTACTTGCATTGGCAGGACAGCGGCAGGCTGGCGCCAACCTACTGAGGTGTTGCAGCTGCACTGAGCTATCGGGACATCTCCGGAAATGTTGGTGAAATAACATAGTTGAAATGTATTCCTCGTCCAACCAATCCTACATAACTCCACCTGTGCCATTGCGAGCGAAGGCGAAGCCAGAGCGAGTCTACTCCCGCGTATATAGATACAAGAGAGGCGAAGCCCAAGCGAGTTTTACGTACAGGGAAAAAAGTACAAATACCAAAGAAATACCAAAGAAAATAAATGCCAAAGAAAATCTGGCCGGCCGTGGCTGTCTTTTCAAACCGTGGTGAGGCTTTCCTTGCAGCGTTTCACCTTCTGCACTCAGTTAGACGTGCTATTTTAAATTGACTCCTAAAACTGTATCCCCATATGTTGCATGAAGTGCTCTTCACATTTACTCAAAGGAAGATGGAATAAGGAACCCAAAGGAAGATGTCGGCAGCGGCAAGTTCGCTCGTGGGCAGCTCTCAGCAGGGACTCCCGCTGTAATACAGCATGTCCGCTCGTGGGCAGCCCTCAGCAGGGACTCCCGCTGTAATACAGCATGTCCGCTCGTGGGCAGCTCTCAGCAGGGACTCCCGCTGTAATACAGCATGTCCACTCGTGGGCAGCTCTCAGCAGGGACTCCCGCTGTAATACAGCATGTCCACTGTCGGCAGCCCAGCAGGGACTCCCGCGTAATACACATGTCCACTCGTGGGCAGCTCCAGCAGGGACTCCCGCTGTAATACAGCATGTCCACTCGTCGGCAGCTCTCAGCAGGGACTCCCGCTGTAATACAGCATGTCCACTCGTGGGCAGCTCTCAGCAGGGACTCCGCTGTAATACACATGTCCGCTCGTGGGCAGCTCTCAGCAGGGACTCCCGCTGTAATACAGCATATCCACTCGTGGGCAGCTCAGCAGGGACTCCCGCTGTAAACAGCATGTCCACTCGTGGGCAGCTCAGCAGGGACTCCGCTGTAATACAGCAGCCGCTCGGGGCAGCTCTCAGCAGGGACTCCGCAATACAGCATGTCCGCTCGTGGGCAGCTCCGGCAGGGACCCGCTGTAATACAGCAGTCCACTCGTGGGCAGCTCAGCAGGGACCCCGCTGTAATACAGCATATCCACTCGTGGGCAGCTCGGCAGGGACTCCCGCTGTAATAAACAAGTCCACTCGTGGGCAGCTCCAGCAGGGACTCCCGCTGTAATACAGCATGTCCACTCGTGGGCAGCTCTCAGCAGGACTCCGCTGTAATACAGCATGTCCACTGTGGGCAGCTCCAGCAGGACCCCGCTGTAATACAGCAAGTCCGCTCGTGGGCAGCTCCAGCATGGACTCCCGCTGTAATACAGCATGTCCGCTCGTGGGCAGCTCTCGGCAGGGACTCCCGCTGTAATACAGCAAGTCCGCTCGGGGCAGCTCTCAGCATGGACCCCGCTGTAATACAGCATGTCCACTGTGGGAGCCAGCAGGGACTCCCGCTGTAATACAGCATGTCCACTGTGGGCGCTCAGCAGGGACCCCGCAATACAGCATGTCCACTCGTGGCAGCTCCAGCAGGGACTCCCGCTGTAATACACAAGTCCGCTCGTGGGCAGCCTCAGCAGGGACTCCGCTGTAATACAGCATGTCCGCTCGTGGGCAGCCTCAGCAGGTACTCCCGCTGTAATACAGCATGTCCGGTCGTGGGCAGCTCTCAGCAGGGACTTCCGCTGCAATACAGCAAGTCCACTCGTGGGCAGCTCTCAGCAGTGACTCCCGCTGTAATACAGCATGTCCACTCGTGGGCAGCTCTCAGCAGGGACTCCCGCTGTAATACAGCAAGTCCACTCGTGGGCAGCTCTCAGCAGTGACTCCCGCTGTAATACAACATGTCCGCTCGTGGGCAGCTCTCAGCAGGGACTCCCGCTGTAATACAGCATGTCCACTCGTGGGCAGCTCTCAGCAGGGACTCCCGCTGTAATACAGCATTTCCAGGGCTAAGTGTGTCACTCGGAGCCAGGTCTGTCATTTTCGTTTTCGAAGTTTCCAACTTGTATCACAATATTTATCCTGAAAGACGCCAATCTTTGTTCAAAGATAGGGGCTTGAGGTGACATTCTCGCACCCGAGCAGATAACCATAGACCTCACGCCGTAGCCGGCGCTCGCCATCCGTGCCATGAGGCAAATTGGTTTTGTATCCAGGAGTATCGGGTGCTCGCCCAAGGATGAAAGATGCTTTTTAGTTCTACTTTTAGTGATTCAATTTGGTGAGTGTGTCCAGGAGTGTCAAGTTCACGCCCAGGGAGGGATGCTGCTTTTTATTTCTACTTTTAGTGATGCAATTTGGTGAGTGTGTCCAAGAGTGCGGAGTTCAGGCACAGGGAGATATGACGCTTATATTTCTGCCTTTGGTTCGAGCAGGTGTGTGAATATATCGCATCCGAAATCACTTCACCTCTTTATGCATGCTTGAAGGTGCTTGGTTGTAAACACATTCAAAGGAGTGTTCCGATGATTCGTATGCACGGAAATTCGACGGAAACACTTGCCATGGCGTGTCCAACGGCCCTACACTACCTTGTAGTCGGCTTGTACTGGATGTGGTGGGATTGATGCTATTAGATGTCTTATATTATGCTCAAATAAGAGGAAAATATTCTGGTTGCATATGCACATAACAGTGGATTCAGTACCTTCTTTCGGTAGTGTGATGTTGATGAAGGTGGCCACAATTGGGTCGATAGAACTATCGAACCAATTGTGCAATTGTGCTTCAACATAAACTTTCCTGTTGAACGAGGCAGCTAATTTATGTGGGTCAATTGATGTTATTTTTGAATGATAAGTGGCGCAGTAAGTGGGATAGAAATTGGGGTGAATGCGGTGGGATTGGTGCTGGTAGGTGTTTTACAGCATGCTTATACAGTGGGAATTATGCTAGTGACCGGTGTGCATGCCAGTGGGTTCAGTATCTTCCTTTGGGTATGCGATGTGGGTAAGCTTGGCCATGGTAGCACAATGGGGTCGATGGTTTCTCTAGAACACAGGGTATAACATCGATAAGGGGCTTTCTCTTCTTATAGTGTCTCTTCCTGACAGGCTTACACCAGATGGGCATGCGGCTCTTAGTAAACCCTAAATATTTATGTCTTTGTGTTTCGATATTGGTGCATCTTGATAAACCTTTCATCACCGTTATAGATATTTGAACTTGTTCAGACTATACATGGCATCCCTGCCACCGTCCCTCAGCCGTCCTCCACAGTACCCGCCGTGCCCGGCCACCGTCCCTCAGCCGTCCTCCACAGTACTCCCCCTGCCACTGTCAGTCCCTGGCCACCGTCCCTCCGCCGTCCTCCGCAGTACCCTCTGCCGTGCCCGGCCACCGTCCCTCAGCCGTCCTCCACGGTACCGCCCGTGCCCGGCCACCGTCCCTCAGCCGTCCTCCACAGTACCCGCCGTGCCCGGCCACCGTCCCTCAGCCGTCCTCCACAGTACCCTCCGTGCCCGGCCACCGTCCCTCAGCCGTCCTCCGCAGTACCCTCCGTGCCCGGCCACCGTCCCTCAGCCGTCCTCCACAGTACCCTCCGTGCCCGGCCACCGTCCCTCAGCCGTCCTCCGCAGTACCCTCCGTGCCCGGCCACCGTCCCTCAGCCGTCCTCCACAGTACCCTCCGTGCCCGGCCACCGTCCCTCAGCCGTCCTCCGCAGTACCCTCCGTGCCCGGCCACCGTCCCTCAGCCGTCCTCCACAGTACCCGCCGTGCCCGGCCACCGTCCCTCAGCCGTCCTCCGCAGTACCCTCCGTGCCCGGCCACCGTCCCTCCGCCGTCCTCCACAGTACCCGCCGTGCCCGGCCACCGTCCCTCAGCCGTCCTCCACAGTACCCTCCGTGCCCGGCCACCGTCCCTCAGCCGTCCTCCGCAGTACCCTCCGTGCCCGGCCACCGTCCCTCAGCCGTCCTCCACAGTACCCGCCGTGCCCGGCCACCGTCCCTCAGCCGTCCTCCACAGTACCCGCCGTGCCCGGCCACCGTCCCTCAGCCGTCCTCCACAGTACCCTCCGTGCCCGGCCACCGTCCCTCAGCCGTCCTCCGCAGTACCCTCCGTGCCCGGCCACCGTCCTCAGCCTCAGCGTCCTCCACAGTACCCGCCGTTGCCCTGCCACCGTCCCTCAGCCGTCCTCCGCAGTACCCTCCGTGCCCGGCCACCGTCCCTCCGCCGTCCTCCACAGTACCCGCCGTGCCCGGCCACCGTCCCTCAGCCGTCCTCCACAGTACCCTCCGTGCCCGGCCACCGTCCCTCAGCCGTCCTCCGCGGTACCCTCCGTGCCCGGCCACCGTCCCTCAGCCGTCCTCCACAGTACCCGCCGTGCCCGGCCACCGTCCCTCAGCCGTCCTCCGCAGTACCCTCCGTGCCCGGCCACCGTCCCTCAGCCGTCCTCCACAGTACCCGCCGTGCCCGGCCACCGTCCCTCAGCCGTCCTCCGCAGTACCCTCCGTGCCCGGCCACCGTCCCTCCGCCGTCCTCCACAGTACCCGCCGTGCCCGGCCACCGTCCCTCAGCCGTCCTCCACAGTACCCGCCGTACCCGGCCACCGTCCCTCAGCCGTCCTCCGCAGTACCCTCCGTGCCCATAACTACCATCACCGTCCCTCAGCCGTCCTCCGCAGTACCCTCCGTGCCCGGCCACCGTCCCTCAGCCGTCCTCCGCAGTACCCGCCGTGCCCGGCCACCGTCCCTCAGCCGTCCTCCACAGTACCCTCAGTGCCCGGCCACCGTCCCTCAGCCGTCCTCCGCAGTACCCTCCGTGCACGGCCACCGTCCCTCAGCCGTCCTCCACAGTACCCTCCGTGCCCGGCCACCGTCCCTCAGCCGTCCTGCGCGGTACCGTCCGTGCCCGGCCACCGTCCCTCAGCCGTCCTCCGCGGTACCCTCCGTGCCCGGCCACCGTCCCTCAGCCGTCCTCCGCGGTACCCTCCGTGCACGGCCACCGTCCCTCAGCCGTCCTCCACAGTACCCTCCGTGCACGGCCACCGTCCCTCAGCCGTCCTGCGCGGTACCCTCCGTGCCCGGCCACCGTCCCTCAGCCGTCCTCCGCAGTACCCTCCGTGCACGGCCACCGTCCCTCAGCCGTCCTCCGCGGTACCCTCCGTGCACGGCCACCGTCCCTCAGCCGTCCTCCGCGGTACCCTCCGTGCCCGGCCACCGTCCCTCAGCCGTCCTCCGCAGTACCCTCCGTGCCCGGCCACCGTCCCTCAGCCGTCCTCCGCAGTACCCTCCGTGCACGGCCACCGTCCCTCAGCCGTCCTCCGCGGTACCCTCCGTGCCCGGCCACCGTCCCTCAGCCGTCCTCCCAGTACCGTCCTCCGCAGTACCCTCCGTGCCCGGCCACCGTCCCTCAGCCGTCCTCCGCGGTACCCTCCGTGCCCGGCCACCGTCCCTCAGCCGTCCTCCACAGTACCCTCCGTGCCCGGCCACCGTCCCTCAGCCGTCCTGCGCGGTACCCTCCGTGCCCGGCCACCGTCCCTCAGCCGTCCTCCGCAGTACCCTCCGTGCACGGCCACCGTCCCTCAGCCGTCCTCCGCGGTACCCTCCGTGCACGGCCACCGTCCCTCAGCCGTCCTCCGCGGTACCCTCCGTGCCCGGCCACCGTCCCTCAGCCGTCCTCCGCGGTACCCTCCGTGCCCGGCAACCGTCCCTCAGCCGTCCTCCGCGGTACCCTCCGTGCCCGGCCACCGTCCCTCAGCCGTCCTCCGCGGTACCATCCGCGTCTACAGCTATTGCTCCCACCTCCTCGTGCGCATTGTGGCCGCCCGTCGCCGATGACCATTGAAGGGTTATCAGCGCGATAATGAGATGCGGCGCGCATTGTGTGCGGGCGGTCGGTCGGTCGCCGTCGCTGCCCCCCCCGCCGTCGATCGCCGCCCGCCGCCGGCAGATGGTCCGCTCTGTCGCGACCACGCCGCAAATAACAACACATTACTCAATAATGTGGCAATAATAGGCCGCCGCCGGGATGGGAAGCGGTGCCGGCGGCGGTGCCGTACAGGCGCGAGCCGGTCAAGCCGGGCGCGCCGCCGCCGCGCTGGCGAGCGCGAGGGAGGTGTTTTGTGGCGTCGCGTGCACACCTCCGTTGTGAACAGCGCGACGGAGCGGTCCGGGGTGGGCAGCGCTGACCGGCAGACTGTCAGTTTTGAATCACGTTGCCACACTGATCGAACTTTCCGAATCAGTCTGCTGCGCTCTGTCTACTAGTTGTGCCTCTAAGTGGATGCTTATGTAATCCTGTACTCGAACATGTATCCCGAACTGCTTGAATTGGATGGTAATTGACGTATTTATATTGTAATAACATAATTTGTCCCACTTGTCCCATTCCATTGGCTCTTGCGAGAGTCTGCTGGCCTTCGCGAAGTTTACGGCCTACTCTCACACCAACATAAACGTTTATATATATGCATGTGTGTGTGTTTGTGTGTTTGTGTGTATATATCAAAATGTACATATCCGGTACAGTTTGGGTACCATGATGTCGCTAGGGTTGATGAAGCTTGTTTTTCGTTCGATCAGGGCAGAGCGGAGTCTGGTGTACAAACGTACATAAGTCAAAAGCAACATTTAATGCAAATATACGTGTTACAGGTCTGTCAAATATTCAACGACGCTAAACCGTGCTTTTGTCGCCCTTATGCAGCATGACTTTAAAATGCAAATCTAAAAGAGTTGTTGTAGGTATGCTTGGCTACTGGTGCCATAACATTGTCGGTAGGTAAGTGCCTCTAATTGTAAAACACTAGTCGCACCGCTTACCGTGTCAAAACGAATTTCGCTCCACCCCACGCCTAACGCGAGTCCCAGCCCTCGGAACAAATTGAATGACGTTACATCCTATTATTCGATACAGAATGTCATCAGCTTTCGTGTTCGAACCGCATTTCACGGCGGTCGGCTCAAGATTGTAGCAATCCAATTACGTCGGTGGATTAGTGGGGAGATTGCGCCATTATCCATGCATTAGCGCGGCGGCGGCCCGCGCCGTCCGGTCGACTGATGATCGGTGCCGTTAGGCGCAGCTTGCGGTGACATTTTGGCGCGTTTGCGGCGCGCGAAGCGCACTGAAAACACATCTGGGGCTGTTCGGAGCAGCATCTGAGGAAATAGGATCGAGTTTCCGCCCCATCTTTTCGATAAGCCAGCTGCGCGTTTGTCTGGGCGGAGAAAATCCACACGAGCTGATGGTCATTGCTCTACTTTTGCTCGAGTTTGGCCAAGAGTTGGTGCAAGATTAGCCCAGGTGCGTATTCATAAGTAAAGCATTGCGTTAGCCGAGTGCTGGTGGAACTGGAGCCACGGCGAAGCACCGCCAGACTAGCATTGAATCAGCAGTCTATCAACAATCTGCCAAGTGAGCCGCAGCACACTTGCGAGCGGGAGCTGACTGTCGATCTGCGGGAGGCGTGTTAACGGTTGGTCAGAGCGACACTAGTGCAGAGGCCCGGTGGCCATGACAGGCAGCCGCTGATGACGAGCTCGCGTGCTCGGCACGTTGTGTGTGCACTTCCAGGCTCCAGCGCGCTCATTCCACCCTGCCGCTCCGGGGCAGCTATCCCATCCTGCCGCTCCGGGGCAGCTAGCCCATCCCGCCGCTCCGGGGCAGCTAGCCCATCCCGCCGCTCCCCGCCGCATAGCCCACCCTGCCGCTCTGGGGCAGCTAGCCCACCCTGCCGCTCCGGGGCAGCTAGCCCACCCTGCCGCTCCGGGGCAGCTAGCCCGCCCTGCCGCTCCGGGGCAGGTAGCCCATCCTGCCGCTCCGGGGCAGCTATCCCATCCTGCCGCTCCGGGGCAGCTATCCCATCCTGCCGCTCCGGGGCAGCTAGCCCGCCCTGCCGCTCCGGGGCAGGTAGCCCATCCTGCCGCTCCCCGCCACATAGCCCGCCCTGCCGCTCCCCGCCGCATAGCCCGCCCTGCCGCTCCGGGGCAGGTAGCCCATCCTGCCGCTCCGGGGCAGCTAGCCAATCCTGCCGCTCCGGGGCAGCTAGCCCGCCCTGCCGCTCCGGGGCAGCTAGCCCATCCTGCCGCTCCGGGGCAGCTTGCCCATCCTGCCGCTCCCCGTCGCATAGCCCTCCCTGCCGCTCCGGGGCAGCTAGCTCATCCTGCCGCTCCGGGGCAACTAGCCCACCCCGCCGCTCCGGGGCAGCTAGCCCATCGGTCACTTCCCTGGCATTGTCTTTGCAGTCGTGTAGAAATCACCGTTCGCACGAGGGGAAAAGAGCTGCTTGTTGTATGAGATTGGACGGACATCTCGACGCTCAAGCTGCACGCATATGGCAAATCGTGAACAGTCGTGTGCAACTCTCGTTTTCCACGATAGGCGGTGGTGAGGGAGGGTGATGGCGAATTTTGAAGTCTGGCTGTGCTTTGATGCTGAATGGCGGGCATAGGCGTAGGAACAGGGGGGGGCATGTCCCACCCACTTTTAAAAGTGGGGGGGGGGGGCAACAATGATAGCTGGCCCTCCCACTTTTGAAACAGTTAAACTTCCTAAAAAGCAGCATGCACACATTTGAATATGTGAAAAAATCCCTGCAATCCATTCCATAACAAAGCAAAAGCTGCATATGTCACATCGTAGCACTTCCATTCGCAACACTCGTGACATTTCCCAATCCCGCGGCCCACCGGCGAAACAGTGTGGACGGCGCCATTAGCCGTGATCGTGCATAAACTGCATCGAGAACCACCCAATAAACAAACAAACCTCGTGGCGCTTCATTTTTTTAAGCATGCACGCTTGGACATGACCTTACAACAACGCAACTAATTCAGGAGTTGATGTAATGCAACATATGTATGGAAAGACACCTTATATTATGTTATGAAAAGACTATAAAGCAGATAATGTGCCGGCCAGTAACAAAATATATTTGTACTAGAGTTTCACTGTCGTTCTTTGACTGTTAACATATTTAACATTGAATTAATTAATATTGCCTACTGTATACAATTATAAAGGCTGAAGGCAGTAACGTAACACAATCAAGGTAAGAGATACAATTCGCAAGTGCAGGTTCCTTCCTTGATATTACATAGCCATGTATTATATATGGCCTTGTCCCCATACACTTCAACATTTACATGTATTTTGATGATTAAAGCATGCGATTTACTGCCACGATACATCCATTGCGTGGCTGTAGTATGGAATAGAACGTACAAATTTCCATATGTCAATGGATTGTCACAGTTCGACACAGCACACAGATATCAAACCTTTTGAGTGAGATGTCTGGGCATTATCGTTGCTGGCATCCAACATAACAAAATACTGCTTTCCATCATGAATTAGGGTAGCATAGATACAATAATAAAGTCCACATCCTAATATATCAACTTCAAGTGCGAGAACGTCTCTCAGAATTTCAGAATCCCTCGAGAGGATTAAGTGCTCGTGATGTGACCTGACAAGGTCACATGAGGAGTGATATGAAGAGTCATTGGAGCAGTCCCCCCACCCCTGAGAGGTTGTGGGCCCCCAATAATCGCGCCGGGGTTCGGGAAAATAACGGCAAGCTCCCTAAAAATCCTGCTGGTGTCCCCAACAATCTCACCGGGGACCATAAAAATGACATTGGTGACTCCAAAAAGTGGCACAGAGGCCCCTGAAGATGATGCTAGGGCCCAAAAAATCCCACAAAGGCCCCTAAAAATCACATTGCGGGCCTCAAAAATCGTTCCGAGACCCTAAAAGTGACGCCGAGGGCTTCAAAATGTGGGACCGGGCCCCTGAAAATACCGCTGGGGCTCCCGAAAAGTTGCGCCGAGATCCCGAAAAGTAGCGCCAAGGCCTTAAAAGGTCGGGCCGGGCTCCTGGAAATCACGCTGGGGGCCAAAAAGTCTCTCTGGGGCCCCTAAAATCACGCTGGGCACCAAAAAGACTGGCCGGGCCGTCAAAATCACGTTGGGTCCCAAAAAGTTGGATCGGTCGGGTCGGTCGAAAATGGTTCTGGGGCCCCATAAATTCGTATCGGGCCCCCAGAATTAGGGGTTATAAATAAATACAGCGGGCACCAAAAACTTGTACCGGGCCGGAAATTTTGCGCCGGGGAACGCCAAAATCGCGCTGGGGCACAGATAAGTGCAACGTGTCTCGCGAACTTGCGCCAAGCCCCCCAAATATCGCAATTGGAACCCAAAATTCCTGTCGGTAGTCTAATAAATTCTGGTCGGGGCATCAAAAATTCCCCTCGGGGCTCCCAAAAATTTGCGTCGATAGTCCCAAATAAGCACAGCGTGGCCCCAAAATCGCATCGGAACCCGACAAGAATCAAGCCGGAGCTCTCCGAAATAAAGATATTTCGAAAAAATAAATGTCCGAGCCAGGAAAATCGCTACTAAGCCTAAAACATACCACCAGATGCTTTAACAAATAGCATACGGCACCGAAAAACGTACCGGAGCTCGAAAAATCGCGGCGGGACATAAAAAATCGCCGGGGGCCGGAAAAATCAGGCCGTGGCTCGGACTTTATATAATTCAGAAGTCACCAAAAATTACGTCGAGCACAGAAAACTGGCGTCGGATCAACCCGGAACCACGCGCCTTGGCCCGATAGGTCGCGACGGGACCCATATAAATTATACCGGAGCCCTTAATATCGTGCTGGGGTCCCACAAACGGGAGTGAGGAACCCCAAATAAACGCAGCGGGACCCTAAGAGCACAACTGGAGGACGAAAATGCACCGGGGCCTCCAAAGCGTACCAAAGCGGACTACACCGGCAGAAAAAACAAATAAAAAAAATCAAACACAACGGGCCCCTCAAAGCACATCGGGGCTTTGAAACCGCATGGGGGCCTCAAGAACAGGCTGGGGCCCTTAAAAATTGACATGGTCCTAGAAATCGACATGGTTCGTTATGACTTTATGAGGTGCCGTATGTTGTCACCTGTCAGCTATTTTGCATTGAATTGTTGGTCCCCAAAATAAGCGCTTACGTTATGTTTCAGCCGTTTGCCACGTGATGTAGTTGTAGCATTTAGTTTAAAGTGGCGGATATTTAAGGTGCACGATGTGTACTACAGAGGTGATTGAAGTGGTTGATCACCTATGTGCTGGAGTTAGGCCCTGGGTACGAACGCCATACCATGTATTTGTATTTATTGCGTTTTTATTTGCCCCAGTCTGTCAGCCTGCCAATCTTGGTCTGCCACACACCGGATCAAATAATTTTCAACCAGCGATCACCCGTCTTCTCAACCTCTAGCATCAATCATGAGACTTCTTTTGCCATGGGCCAGCAAGTATACTGTAAAAATGATTAGCACTTTTGCTGCTAATTGCATGCTAAATGGCTGCTTCAAACAACGCTGTTCCCTAAGGATGCTAGTAACAAGCATAAGGATGCTAGCAACAAACACCATATGTACTATTCGGCTGGAAGGGGCTAATTCTAGCCCACAGGTGCTAGACTGCAAGAATGAGGACGCTTGATCGTAGCAGCCATGAGTGTTGTGCCAAGCAGTCCAGATTAATACAACTGCTTATATCTAGCACTGTTACAGTCCGTGTTTTTTTTTGCGGGAGTTTGAACGCTCTATGGCTGCTTACAGTTAGCAATTGGGTAGTTAAAATAAGCAGCGTGGACAAATTGGCGGGAACATTAGCACCTTAACGTTGCTTAACGAAAAAAACTGCATGAACATTCGGCCGTTTTGGTTTGGGATTCGATGGCGTGCGGATCGGTGCAGTCGTACGGCAAGATTGAAGTGAAGAAGAGAAGTATCTCTGGGATCAAGAGAACCTCTGGTTCCAGAATCGCAAGGCTGTCATAGTCTGTATAAGGTGGGTGTGTCTTCACAGCAAATTTTTCCACATCCCTGGTATAAATTGGATCATGTCAGCATCTTGCCAACCTCGCTGCATACACCCCTGAAATTACGGACTTACGCAGTTGATGCAACTTCAAGCTACAATAACCAACATACCTGAGCTTGACAACACATAATACCTGGCACCCTTAGCAAGGCATATGTGGTATTGCTCTGGGACAAACAAGCTAAATGTTATTTTATGGCATCATTATTCATCTATGGACACTGAAAGCTGAGCGGGCTATGCCAGTTGCAGCGTATTCTGTGTGTTAAAAAAATCATTTCTCAGACAAATAATTTTGGGCGGCTTATTGTGCTGCTCAGAATTTATTAGCTAAAAGAAAGCTACAGAGCCTGTATTATCACCACCAAATGTTGCTATCAGATAATTGTATAGGCTTAACCTAGATGGGGCACTGTGGCTCTTTTTAAGTTTTAACACGTTATGACATTGTTATGGATTTCATTGGTTTATTCATAATTATGTGGCCATGGAGCCATTGGATCTGCTTTTTACATCACCATTTGTTCATGACTGGCACTGTGCCATGGAAGACAGAACTGTGATAAATGTGGAGCTTGCATACAAAATGAAAGAAATTGTCTCGTTTAGGTTTGGTTGGTATATTTGGTATTATTGTCATTTAAGGTGTCCATGATAAATATCTTACACACATTTTCCTTCATGAAGCAAACAACTGGGTTAGGCTACATGAGGTTAGGCATTTTTAGTTGCAAAATTTGAGATTGAAATAAAAACCCTCTAATATTTGTTTACTTTACTGTACGTTACTGTATTACTTACTAAATTTGCTTATATATATATATATATATATATATATATATATATATATATGCATGTTCTCCTTTGCTATTTGCATACCAATGCATTAAAAGGATGTATCTGTAAGTTCGCTGTAATATTTAAGGTCGGTATCGGAAGCTAACATGTAGCAAAATAAATCATCCGTCCGCATAAATACAGTAAGTCAGCAGCACCCGTACGTTACTATCAAGGAGACCAATTTCGGTTTAGGCACCCAATGGGTGCTAAATGTGCTAGCACCATAGGCGAACCGTACCCAGGAGGTACTGGTTTTGGCGTGAGCAAAAACTAGCACCCTGGGGGTGCTAAGACGCACTCACCCCATGGGTGCTCATTTCAAGCACCCTGCTACTAAATATGGCCCAATGAAGAGGTGCTAGTTATAAGCACCATGCTTATATTTAGCACTTGAAATTTTGCGATGCGATGCCAACTCCAGAAAGGTGCTTAATTCAAGCAGCACTGTGGTGCTGGAATTTGACATTTGAAATAGCACCAAAGGGGTGCTGATCTTTTTGTTTACAGTGTAAGCTACGTTCTTGCTTATTCTTTCTCCTCACCAACATCGGTGAACATTTACAACGGGGACACCTTAAAGACGTATAGTAGGTACTGTATCATGGGAACTAGGGCACACCACATACCCATTAGTGAGGCTGTAATGAGCTTGCACCCCACCCACACACACACGCACAAAGTGGAAGTTGAAGAAATTTTGTTTGAACAGCAATACTAAATGGTTTCACTCGCACCAGGAAGATAAACCTATTATTACAAAAGAATCCATCTCTCGTGAAAAGAGTTCCAAGGTCCAGCGAGAAGTGCGAATTTGAAAGTACTTAGACTGCGATGATCGTTCTATTTTAGGACCACATGTTGCTGTTAGCCATAGGCGCGCCCAGGGGCCTGCTCCCCCCCCCCCCTTAGCGGTGAAAATTATGTGTTCATTATTAAAATTATCCGGTTCTCTATCCAAAAGTGCTCAACCATGATACTTTGCGAAATACCTGGGTGCGCCCCTGCTGTTGATCCCTGGCCCACCAACGTTTTGGAGACGTTCCTACGTCTATAATGGCGGGTAATTTATTGACATATTGATATGCTTCCATATCCCCAACTAATTTGGCGTATGAAACATGACAGAGAAGCAGACCCTCCCCCTCCTTTGTCTTTCCTGGACCCGCTGGTGTTAATGAAGAGGCTCTTTTTGCCCGGTATCAATTGACATATATACCTTATTTCCGCTTCGTCTACCTCATTCCCACGGTACTGATGCACACGGGAAGAGCAGCAGCGACAGCAAGCAAAAACAGATTCAGACACACCGGGAAGCCCGCCTCAAGTGTTCGGCATACTCGGCAGACTGTACCAAAACGGTACGCAATGATGGACTGAGAAATGGTGTGGGCTTTGGTATTTACACACTATTTGCCGTTGAAGCAAGGATGATGATTTCTGAAGATCTTCAGATTCTTCACCCCCACCTATTTAGTAAGGGGTGGGGATAACACAAACGGGCAACGAGCGGGGCCAAATCGATTCGAGGTTCGCTTCATAGGTAATTATATGTGAAAAGTTTAAATTATTGGGTGGTCAGGCTGGCATTGTTGTGGGCTGGGGACAAGATCCCCTCAAAAGTATAGAAATCGACAAACCTGCTTCGGAGTGATAAGTCACCTGTATTTGTTCGAGGGAATACGGGTTCAGTAGAATCGTCGTACCACAAGCGAAGTGTGATTTCCCCATGGAAGTGTTTCGTCCAATAAAATGGCCAGGAACTTCGCAGTTTTTATTGGCTGAATGGTACCTCGCGATATTCTGGAAATGGAAGTTACCGGTGTTTCTCAAAGAATTGATTTGCACTGAAGAAAGCATAATTGGTTTCAAGACTTTCAATATTCGTCACGATAGATCGACCGGTAAAAACGCAACACACTACCTCACATAATTTGATATAAATACTTGTATAGGGTTATCTAATGCTCCATTCGAGCTGCGCGAGTTTCAGCTCAATCAGATCAACAGTCACGGAGTTATAACATACGGCATTTTCGTGAGATTAAGGTGTATGGCTATGTTTAGCGACTTAACATAGGAAAGGAAAATAACTCAAGTCGTCGAAAAGTGAACGTTTCTGAATTGACCTTGAACTGAGGAATATTTTGGCTGGTTTGGGTCTCTATTTTTCTTATTAAGACCCCGTAGCATTGCGACCTTCGGTCACCTGACCTGACCTTGACATAATAGCAGTGGAAATTTCCTCTTTTTTTGTGTGACAGCTTTCATAATTGTCTCCGCGTGTGCACATTTTGAAGGTAATTTTGTCATATAAATGTATTATTATCTTTTGCTTCCTATACCGATATCCTGTATTTGGCCGCCAAAGAATGTGTATCGATTTAACCACAGTTGATAGTACATTCCAGATTGATTTTACATCAAGGTGAAGGTGTATCAAAGGGCTTTTCCAGTAGAGATACAAGCCAATTCCTCCAAGTCAGGGTGCTGCCATGCGACTTGTTAAAGGGAGAAATACAAGTTGGTCATGCGTACAGTTTGGTGAGTTGTGCAAATAGGTGATTAGTAATTGCATCTTGGCTAACCCATGAAGGACATTACACGGAACACTGTTGCTTCCAAAGGATGTTTATTTGCATGTGCTACTTGGTTTGTTTCATGAGGTGACGCCAACACAAAACCCACTTAATAACCGTGGTAAACTGGGAGCTCCAACAGGGGCGGATATAGGGAGTGGGGGTACTGGGGGCATGTGTCCTCCACCAATGGAAGATGGCGCCTCTCCGGTCGGGAAAAGGTGCCCACCGGGAAGGCATACGCGCACCCCTTCGATTTTTTTATTAAACGGAGGCACCCCTCTGAGAGGAAAAGGCACCTCGTTGGAAGGAAAAGACGCCCCTTCAGTGTGGTCGAGTGCGCCCCCGTCGAACTTTTCAGCCAGAGGCGCTCTTCGGAAGGAAAAAGCGCCCCTCCAGACATTGACGCAACCAGTGTTTTCCTAATGGGGATCGATCTAAAAACTGTCATGAAACAGAGAACGCTTTTGGCGTACGAAGCATCAAAAAAGAGTCTCATAGTGAAAGTCTTCACATTTCTTGTTTAATCTAGCGTATTTTTGGTTGCTAAGGAGCTGGGACGGGCCCCCATTGTCTACGCCTCTTCATCCAGATACTTTCGCAGTGGCTCCCCTCCGAAGAAATGGCGCCCCTACAGACAAGTGCTCCATGACACATCCTGGATCTGCCCCTGAGCCACGAGCCACGTGAATCGGGAGACAAGAGGCGCGCCGTCACAGCTTCCCAGGAGGGAAGTGTGCTACATTATTGGAATTGGTGGAAAACGAGTGTTATGATGAGATGAACTTACAGGAGGAAATATCTGCTATGAACAGTGGGTCAGCACCGACCGGTGCACGCTGATGGTTAAGATTCAGTCCCGGGAAGGCTTCGTCCTCATGCTAAGCCAAAGCATAATTGGGCTAACCAAGCACCATTATGCTAATAAAATACAAAGCCGCTCTTAGCTATCTTAGGGATTCATTTCCTCCGGAAGAGATGTTAGTTGTCGACGAGTTCTCGGAAAATAATTTGTTCATTGTACAAGACCAAATCTAGGGATTCCATTGGGAGACCACCCAAGCCACAGTGCACCCGTTTGCCACCAATTGGCGGGAGGGTAATGCGACATGCCACCAAGTCTTCTGCTTCATATCCGACGCTGTGAAGCATAACGCAGACATGGTGCATGCTTTATGGGGTATCTGGTCCCAGCCTTAAAGCTGCGCATCACAGGCTCGTGCACAGTTCATCGCTTATCGGACAGATGCCCGGCTCAAAATAAAACCGATTTAACTTTTCGAGCATTTGTTTTCACCACCAGGACTTTGGCTTGAGCGGTGATTGGCACTTCTTTGGCACATCGCGTGGGACGAATGCCTGTGATGACATCGGGGAGACGATCAAGAAGGCTACGGCTAAAGAAAGCTTGGTCCGTCCATCCCACGATCACATTTTAAAGGCACGATTGATGCTCAAATTTCTTGCCAACACGTTTATCCATTTTATATTCTTTCTTCTATTCATCTATCAGTCACCCTTTATATTTTTGTTAGTCAGGACAAAGTGTTAGAGGTCACCGAGACACTCCAGGAATGTTTTTCTAAGTCGTTGACTGTGCAAGGGAGAAACGATTTGCGCAAACCGTGGGGGTGACGTGTAAATGTTACGTGTATGTATGTAAATACTGCGCGTCCCACGGGTCGGTGGTGTGCCAGGCGCCGTGATCAGGAGGTACGGGTGGGGTGTGCACTGTGCAGTGAGGCCCATCGCTCGCTCTGTGATGCTGCCGACCTGTCGCAGAGACAGAGCGCCCTCATCGTCAGCTATGCAGCGCATGTAATGAAGCCGAGCCTAATTGTCGTGCCGCCTTGCAACAGTCGACTGTGGCGAGCGCCGCAGGTCTCGCCGCAATCTCGCCACGGTCTGGCCACCGTCTCGCCACCGTCTCACCATCGTCTCGCCACCGTCTGGCCACCGTCTGGCCACCGTCTCGCCACAGTCTCACCATCGTCTCGCCACCGTCTCACCACCGTCTCGCCACCGTCTGGCCACCGTCTGGCCACCGTCTCGCCACCGTCTCGCCACCGTCTCATCATCGTCCGTCACCGTCTCACCACCGTCTCGCCACCGTCTGGCCACCGTCTCGCCACCGTCTCGCCACCGTCTCGCCACCGTCTGGCCACCGTCTCGCCACCGTCTCACCATCGTCTCGCCACCGTCTCACCACCGTCTCGACACCGTCTCGCCACCGTCTCACCACCGTCTCGCCACCGTCTGGCCACCGTCTGGCCACCGTCTCGCCACCGTCTGGCCACCGTCTGGCCACCGTCGACTGTGGTGAGCGCCTCAGCGGTGCCGATGTGAAGCGCAGCTCGTCCCGGCGGTACGCAGACGACCGTGGTCAGACGGCGAGACGCCGCAGGAACAGTGTCAGATGCATGTGACGATCACCAGAAAGGTTCGACTGCTGGGAGCTGCCCGGTCAGGGCAGCGGGGTAGGATGAGACCCCAATGAGCTGATCGGAACCTCGCCCTCGAAATTTGCGCTGGAAGTTAGGTTTTCGAGGCCTTTGCCATTGATGCACTATAAAGGCAGCCTATCGTTTTGTTTTAGAAGTTAAAGCAAGGTGTCTGTTTTGCGATGTTCTGTGGAATACGTGGAACATACTACGTTCGAAAATGCTTTCATCGGGCTTCTACTCTACTTTTCTCAGCCATGGGGCTGAAAAACTCCCGCTATTTCTGTGCACGCGCAAAATTCGGATCACGAGTCACTGAGGTGGTAATCAGGTAACGTGCCCAGATAGAATGCTAAAGGCATTTACGACGACACCACGACTTTTGACCACGACTTCTGTCATTTTCGCTCTTGAAACGTACACGGATTAATTTTCTCTCCCCATCAGGCACAGCGTGCAGCCCACATTACGACTTGCTGCGCCTTGATGTTCCAGCGCATTAATTTTCCCGTCGAAAGCCGTGGAGTTCAGCCCGTCCGGACGACAGCCGCCCTCGCTTGAGAACTCCTGTTCCGGACACACTAATCACCTGCCGAGTGTGACCCTTCCGACCCTTCCGACCCTTGCGTCGGGCGGCGGGCTGTGCCGCGTCCGGGCGTCCGCACCGAGTGTGAATTACCAGACACTCTCTCTGTCTGCGGCCACATCACGTGAACTGTTTTCTCGCGCCAATACTGGACGTAAAGCAGCGGAACTAAGCGGTGCTGTTCCGCTGAGCGGCTTAGCCGTCATCCACCATCGCCCGAACACAAACACACACACCGCACCTCCCAGCCGGCTAGTCGCCGGGCGGCGCACGGGCGCGCGCACAATGAAGTGAAAACGTGTCACAGCCATCTGCGACGGACGAGCCTGGCCGCGCCGGCCAACCCCTTTTGTGCGCGCCTCACTTCACGCTGGTCAGTTCACATTCTCCAATCCTATTTGGCAACTCTTGTGCGCCGGGAGCGTCGCGACGGCGGACGCCGGCGGCGGCGCTGTCCGACGGCGCGTGAGCCGGCGCGGCGACACTCGATAGCGCCGGCCACAAAGCGATAGAGGTATCACTGGCCGCCTGAGACCGGCCGGCTATCATGGGATGATAGTGGCCATTGTGCGTGGCGGCCGGGCGCGGGCCGGGCCGCACGGATTTCACGGCTACCTGCGCGGATTAAAATAGCGCCGGGCGCGGCGGCCGGCGGCGCGGGCCGCGCCGAGCCGCGCGCACTCGCCGGTAAGCCGATTGCGGCGTCTCGCCGCGGGACGACCAGCTGGGAGCGGCGCGCCGGAAACGTCGGCAGGCGCCCGCGGCGGTGACCCCTGCACGTCAGCACGTCACCGGCAGCCTCTGCGACTGGTGGGGATGGCCGGCGTGGCCCGCGCGCGGCCGACGTCTGAGCGGTGTAATTACCGTGTCAGGCAGCGCCAATGGCCCCCTCCCGGCGGCAGGGACGATCCCCGCACCACCATCGGCTGTAATCCACGCGGCGACGCGTGACGTCGACCGCCCGGTCCCCGGGTCCATCATCACGGCTTGACGTCCGACCGGGCGTCGGCAGGGTGGCTGCTGGTGTGGCGCCCGTCGGCAGTACAGGGTAGCTGTTGATGTGGTCGTTGGTGTAGCGCCCGTCAGCAGCACAGAGTGGTCGTTGGTGTAGCGCCAGTCAGCAGCACAGAGTGGTCGTTGGTGTAGCGCCAGTCAGCAGCACAGAGTGGTCGTTGGTGTAGCGCCAGTCAGCAGCACAGAGTGGTTGTTGGTGTAGCGCCCGTCAGCAGCACAGAGTGGTCGTTGGTATAGCGCCAGTCAGCAGCACAGAGTGGTCGTTGGTGTAGCGCCAGTCAGCAGCACAGAGTGGTCGTTGGTGTAGCGCCCGTCAGCAGCACAGAGTGGTCGTTGGTGTAGCTACCGTCAGCAGCACAGAGTGGTCGTTGGTGTAGCGCCAGTCAGCAGCACAGAGTGGTCGTTGGTGTAGCTACCGTCAGCAGCGCAGAGTGGTCGTTGGTGTAGCGCCCGTCAGCAGCACAGAGTGGTCGTTGGTGTAGCTACCGTCAGCACCACAGAGTGGTCGTTGGTGTAGCGCCCGTCAGCAGCACAGAGTGGTCGTTGGTGTAGCTACCGTCAGCAGCACAGAGTGGTCGTTGGTGTAGCGCCCGTCAGCAGCACAGAGTGGTCGTTGGTGTAGCGCCCGTCAGCAGCACAGAGTGGTCGTTGGTGTAGCGCCCGTCAGCAGCACAGAGTGGTCGTTGGTGTAGCGCCCGTCAGCAGCACAGAATGGTCGTTGGTGTAGCGCCCGTCAGCAGCACAGGATTGATGTTGGTGTGGTGCCCACACCCGCCGACTAGTCATGACAGCCATCCTGTGCTGAGCCCTTCGACAAATCACGTCCACTCAACCCCAGAAATGGCCGAGGGTTCTCCAGGTGCTGTCTCCGGGGGGGCTAGTCAGGGGCAACGGAGAGCCCCGCTCCGTCGAGCGTCCATGTTATTCCAGGGATTAGGCGCGGCTGGGTGCGCTCGAGTGGCACCTCGTAAGACGGCGGCTGACTGACGGTCTGCCGGGCCCGATCATCCCCTGTCCATGATCCCTGACAGGGCCACGTGGTTGTCGCTTCTCCGGAAACGCTGCATGTCCGAGGTGCGCGTGCGCACTGGAGCTCCATCAGATACGTAAACCGCAGCGAAGCATTGCTTTAATTTGCACTGAAACATTGGAACATTAAACACTTCGCCACATCCACTCACATCTAACACTGCGCTGTTCGCAGCGAACCTTCCCTCCTCAGAACTGCCATCATTTTGGATAAGTTTATTGTCACATAACTAGACCTATAACTATGTCCATATGTAATACGAATATGTACAATATCGACTCCGGACGCTTCGCACGGTACATAAATAACACAGACAATATGGTGCGAAGGCAGCCGTTTGTGGGAACACCGACTAGCGCCCGGTGTGGGCTGCACCATTACACCGCCGCCGGCAAAACAAAACACGGCTGGTGCCGTCGCCACGGCCGCGGCCAACAAAGTAGCAGCTGCTGTAGGAACCGAGCGTCAACAACGGCCGCCACCAGAGGTGGTCATCGGATCGGCTGACGCAGCGACCAGCACGCAAACACGCAGCCAATCAGAAGTGCAAGCTCGACACGGTACACGGGCTGAGGTCGGAGCGCCTGCGGATCCGACTGGGGTGGCGTCAGCTCGTGTGCGAGCCTAAACGGGGGCGCCATGTGACTTGTTGGGCAATACCGCAATGGAACAAGTGGAAAACGCTACGAAAACGAGGATGACCGTGATAGCGCGAGCGCCGCACTCTCCGAGCCGTTCGGCCGGCGCGGAGCTCGTGGTCAGCTGACTACCGCACGACACTCGGTCGGGTGTGTTGCTGGGCGGGGGGAGGGGGAGGGTGCCGGACGGTTGGCAGGTCGGGTGTGTTGCTGGGCGGGGGGCCGGGAGGGGGACGATGCCGGACGGTTGGCAGGTCGGGTGTGTTGCTGGGGAAGGGGGAGGGTGCCGGACGGTTGGCAGGTCGGGTGTGTTGTTGGGCGGGGGGTGCCGGCCGGTTGGCAGGTCGGGTGTCTTGACGGGCGGCGGGTGCCGGCCGGTTGGCAGTCACGATACGATGCCAGCAGCGGGCATCAACCCATCCGCATCGTCCTACACCAGGGTCACCACAACATCATTCTAGTGCTCAGGTATCACATAAAAACGCCCGTAACGATCCAGGGGGTGGGGTGTCCCGTTCGCCGAATGGGACGCGCCAACGGAGGGCAGTTGGGTGGGCTGGACATTCAGCCGAACTCAGTCGTGGGTGATAGCAGACGATGTATTTGCGAGCAATTTTCTCATACAAGTGTGTGGTGGCGACATGGAATGGCAGAATTCCGCAGTGATCTGAGGTCTGGACCGAAGCTCATTCCACCAAAGTTATCTTCGGCCGGGAGCTTGACCGAGTCCGTGATTTCGCGTGAAGTCGTGATTTCGCCTGCATCTGTCTCCCTGGTCATTGCTCACAGGTCGGTGAATTTTCAGAGATTTCCGCAGCAGTAAGAATAAGAACATAAACAACAATTGACAAAATATTGCGTTGAAATGGCTTCATTGGGGCAGCAATGCAAGTAAGGTCATTTTTTTTAAAAGGGCGATAGCAGGCCAGACTACGCCACCCATTCATACGTCACCACAACCAGGCTACGTCACCCATTCATACCCACCCCTATCGATGTACGTCTTAATAGACAATCAATCTTGCCACTTTAGCGTTCATCGTCAATATCCAAACAGCTTGCACCATGCCAGAAAAGAACGTGCACACACATCTTCGTGTTCTCTAGCTGTGGTCCGTAATGCACCTCAGTACCCTGACACCCACATTGCATATTCGCCAATTCTCTGGCGCACCCTGGGATTTAACGGAGCGACTACATCCCGCGGGACAGTGCACTGTCCCAAGCCTCCGGACACCGGTGAACCACAGCCACCTCCGGCACCGGTGAACCACGCCCACCGGTGAACCACGCCCACCGGTGAACCACTCCCACCTCCGGCACCGGCCGTCCAATGGGCTCATGGGAGGAGCCCAGCAGGCGTGGTCAGCGCTGGGTAGCACAGGTCTGCGCGGCTACAGGTCAGGCGACCCAGGTCACGAGCGCGGGTCATGCGGTGCACTGGGCGGCGGCGGCTGGAACGCGTGGTGAGCGCCGGGGAACATGAAGTGGTGCGACAGCAGACCCAGCTGGGGGTGGAACGGCAGCGGCGCGTGCAGGCCCAGGCCGGCCGGCGAGCCGCCGAACGCGCCCAGCATGCTCGGAGCGAACGGGAACGGGTGCGAGCCGAGCGAGATGTGCGGGTACGGGAAGCGAGGCAGCGTGAGCGCCGGCAGCTCGCCGCCCAACGCCAGCTTAGAGACGGGCGGCGACTCGCCTCCGCCGCCGCCACCTCCGCCTCCGCCTCCGCCTCCGCCTCCGCCCCCGCCGCCGCCGCCACCACCGCCGACGATTCCGCCGCCGCCGCCGCCGCCGCCGCCGATGGCGACGCCGCTCGCCGGCGAGGTCACGTTCAGATCGGGCGAGCTGGTGGGCGTGGCTTGCGGCGACGGGCAGCCTTCAGTGGTGTCCTGGTCGGAGCGCGCGCCCATGTCGAGCAGCTCGTCGTCGGTGTCGACGTCGGCCGGCATCGGTGACGGCGGCGACTCGGAGCGCAGGCGGCGTGCCGGCGCCGACTCGTCGCCGGACGCGGCCGACTCGCCGCCCCGCGCCGACGCCGCCCCGCGCTCGCCGGCCGCTTTGTATTGCTGGTTGTTCATCCTGCCGGCGGTCAGCGCGCTGTTAGAGCATCGGAATCGTGCGTCCGACGCAGCTGGGTTGCTCTGACCGCTGATGCTACATGGTTGCTCGTTTTCGTCAGACGTACAGAGGAGAATGTGTCAGATCATTGGTTTGCGTTGTCGTTTATTTGAAAGAATAGCTTGTTTTTATGCTTCGTAATTTAGACAGGAAAAGGACGTTATTGAAAACATGGTGTCAAAGGGAAGTACAAAAACAATACTTGTAAAACATGTACTGGAACAACAATACTTTTGTCAACGGATCCGGCCGTGCTGAATACTCAAGACAGACCTCAGTCAATACACTCAAGACAGTCAATACATTCAAGACAAACCTCAGTCAATACACTCAAGGCAGTCAATACACTCAAGACAGTCAATACACTCAAGACAAACCTCAGTCAATACACTCAAGGCAGTCAATACACTCAAGACAGACCTCAGTCAATACACTCAAGACAATCAAGACACTCAAGACAGAACACTCGAGACGGTCAATACTCAAGACAGATATTCGATTTGGGTTCGAATACTTAACACGGATCAGTTCTTTGGAAATGCGTTTAATCACAATCATCCTTCGCATAAAATGGTGCACCCACATGAAGAGGTGCGTCATTGGCTTAATACAGGCGGTTGGCGGTGCTGTCAAGTTCATCTCGAAAATGTAGCGCCGTTTTTCACCTCAAGTCCACCGAAAGTGCAAGATGAGATGCAGGACACCAGAAAATGAACACGGAGGCCGTAAATATACTGTGCACGTCGAATAAGTGTTCCTACTGCGCCCATGTTGACGCGTTTCAGCACTCCTACTGTAGTTTCAGGGGCCTCCGCTAGAGTCGCGTCGGTAGGCATGTCTGACTGTATGATATGTCTCAGATATAAATATTTGCCACAAGTTGTTCTACCAACAGGTGATGAATGCATCTCCACTCAACCCGCCTATACCGCCATTATCCCGAGGTCATTAAAAAAAATGAAGGATTTTGTTTGAAAACGTATCAAATGTCTGCTCATTTGTAGACACCAAATATGCATTTCATGTGCAGAGGCTCCACATAGCTATGATATTGTCAATCATGAACGGAAATGGAAAACACCAGGAAACAACTCCAGGATGTGCATGCTATTATGGATATTTTGCAGTATTTGTCCGATGCATCGTTACGATTGAATAATATTTTATTATTTTGGCAATTGTCTGTTGATGTTCATTCTCATTTATAGATGACTTGCGTTTTTTACGGAGAAGTTGGTTTCACTAGTGTATACCATACAACTTTCAAATGAAGACAGTAGAAACAAGCAGAATGGGAGACCAGGCACGGCCCTTTATGTAAATGTGGACCCGGCCCTGTCGCATTCAAGCCCGGCCCTACCCGCACCCGGGCCCTGCCCTAAGCCAGTAGAGCATGTCTGGATGAATTTGAACGAGCTGCTCTCGACACAGCGACACAGCGCTGCGGTGGGCACCTCGTTATGTCGCCGCTGTGTACCTTCCTGTCGACACAGCGACACACAGCGCTGCGGTGGGCACCTCGTTATGCCGCCGCTGTGTACCTTCATGTCGACACAACAACACACAGCGCTGTGGTGGGCACCTTCTTGTCGACACAGCAACACGCACAGTGTTGCCACACCGGTACAGCAACAGATTGCGGTGGGCATCAAGTTATGCCGCCGCTGTGCGCCTTCGAGTCGACACGAACAAACGTGCTGATGTGAACCAGTGAACCAAGGAGTCATGCTGTGTACCCCCACCCCACGCCACCAGGGCTGCAGGGAGTGGCGACGCTCATCCTCATCCCCACGTGTCCCACTGCATCAGCCTTTGAACAAATGTCTGCCTCACACGCACGAAAAGCAGTTCGGTGAGGTAGGCTTGGCTGTCGCCCTATTCTGCTAACGGTGTCGTGTTTCTGTGGTGAACAGGCACCTCTGAGCAGATATGCAATGCACACGGTAATATTCGGCGACATGAAGACGTTAGAAAATCACCTACTTCCGTCAAATTACCCGCACGCTACTCACGCCCCATTATACAGTGAGCACAATTAGCCCACTCACCATGGCTTGAATGATTGCAATTGAAAATGCAGGGTCACACCGTGCACGCGATGCAAGCGTGTTCAGCTTTGTCAGCATGTCAGCATATCAGCTTTTGAGCCCGCTAATGGCTTCAGGGTGCCGAGGACTCCTGTCCCGTGTACGGACTCCTTTGTCTTCAGGGTGCTATCTCGGTGATGAGGGAGAGTGAGGCTGGTCCACACCCGGGCAGGGTTGATGCGGTGCCAATTCCTCGGCGGCCGCGCCGCCGCACACCGTGCTCCTGGCGTGCTCAGTCGTGCCGGTGAAGTCTGCCGCCCAGCGTCTTCCCACTGGCTGGCGCGCTGATCGCGACGGTACGATCACGACAGAAGGGTGCTTAATTTGTGGCGTAAGTCAAGCTTTATCCTTTTGGCTGTGTTTTCTGTTCGTGCCTCACCTTATGAAGCTACAAGCATGAATGTGCGCGCTTAGGAGCCGTTGATTTATTGTGTCATCTGCGCCTGTGCCCATGTGTACGAATCAAGTCTGGCATGTTGATTTCCATCGAGAGTGACGGTATCTCCCCTTAAACCAAGAGCTGGGGAACATGTTATGCGCTGTACAAATGGCCGAACGAAAAATAAAACAGTGTGATCACCAGAAAGAAGTTGGTTTGTCTTAGTTGCTCATCATGTATTGCCCAGGGCTTCCGCTATGGGTAAATCGTTACGCGTGGGATGTGGGTATTGCTGAGTTATTGGGACTATAATCAAGTCTCAGTAGCATTTCTGCACTAGGTTTTCATTGTGGCCGATGCATAATATCCACATATGATGGATATACCGACAGTTGGGTCGGTGGGGAATGCCCTAATATCTGGGCGAAGTTCAGAGGCACATAGCTCATTTGCACAACACCAACGAAGCCCGCCTCCCGCCTTGTCTGAGCGTCAGCGCTGCCGCAGTCTGCGGGTCGGCCTGTCTCTGATGCCCGCCCCGGCCAGTGCCCGTGCCATGCCAACGTCCATGACAGACCCCCGGTGCTGCCGTGGACAGCCCGGAGCGGCGCGCCAGTGCCTAATCCATTGGACGCCGGGCGGCCGTTTTTGCTCGTCCCCTTCAAGCTGCCAACAGACGCCACTGCTGGGGGCGGTGGCGGCTCACGGCTCGCGGCTCACGGCTCACGGCTCGCGGCTCACGGCTCGCGGCTCACGGCTCGCGGCTCACGGCTCACGGCTCGCGGCTCACGGCTCGCGGCTCACGATTCACGGCTCGCGGCTCACGGCCGATTAAGAGACGCCTCAGATTGCAGTCGCATACAGCGAGAGGAACAGTGACTGTCAGACAGCCGCAGACAGCGAGAGGAAGAATAACTGCTGAACAGCCGCAGACAGCGAGAGGAACAGTGACTGTCAGACAGCCGCAGACAGCGAGAGGAAGAATAGCTGCTGAACAGCCGCAGACAGCGAGAGGAACAGTGACTGTCAGACAGCCGCAGACAGCGAGAGGAAGAATAACTGCTGAACAGCCGCAGACAGCGAGAGGAACAGTGACTGTCAGACAGCCGCAGACAGCGAGAGGAAGAATAACTGCTGAACAGCCGCAGACAGCGAGAGGAACAGTGACTGTCAGACAGCCGCAGACAGCGAGAGGAAGAATAACTGCTGAACAGCCGCATACAGCGGGAGGAACAGTGACTGTCAGACAGCCGCAGTCGCGGACGGACAGACGGCTAGACGGATGGGGGACGGACGGAACAGACAAACAGCAGACCGCCAAATAGCTTGGCGACCAACCGGCCGGCGCACCAGCGGACAGGTCCGAGAACAATCCGCAGCTGGCGGACACGGCAGCCACTGCAGTGAAGCCGCACTGCAGTGGAGCAGCGGCGCAGTAACTGGAGGCCGTGTCCTCGGCGGCCGTCGCCGAGCGCTGTGAGGACGGCGGCGGCGGCGGCGGCGGTACCGCCCGCGCCGACCGGCCGGCACGCGATGATGCGGGTATGGGCCGTGCAACAAATCGCCTGCTTCCTGTGCCGTGTAAATGATGATGGCATTGCGGTGGCGGCGCGGCGGCGGGTGTGACGCGGCGCGGCGCACTGCGGCGCGTTGTCACGTCTCGCTGGCGGAGGGTGTCGGCCGGCGCGCGCTGCGCGGCGGTAACGAGGCGGCATGTGTCGGCGGCCGGCCACCGCCCGGCTGGCCTGCCGACGCGGCTCGACGCTGAGTGGACGCGATCAGCGGCCGGCGCGTCGGCGTGCAGTTGGTGCCAGCTGCCGGGCCACAGTGCACGAGGCGCCGGCCGGCCCGCCACGCCTCGCCACCGCCGGTGACATTCGAATTCATGGCTGCATATACACCGGTGTTCGCCGCATGGAAGTGTCATTAGCTACCGTGACCGGCAAAACGCGCCGCCCGACAAGCGGTGTGTCATTTAGGCTGTCCGACCATCGCGCCGTAGCAGCCCGCTGTACATCGCCACCCCGCTGCACATCACCACCCCACTGTATATCACCATCCCGCTGTATATCAGCACCCCGCTGTACATCACCACCCCGCTGTACATCACCACCCCGCTGTATATCATCACCCCGCTGTATATCACCACCCCACTGTATATCACCATCCCGCTGTACATCACCATCCCGCTGTATATCATCACACCGCTGTATATCACCACCCCACTGTATATCACCACTCCGCTGTATATCAGCACCCCGCTGTATATCACCACCCCGCTGTACATCACCACCCCGCTGTACATCACCATCCCGCTGTATATCATCACCCCGCTGTATATCACCACCCCGCTGTATATCACCACCCCGCTGTATATCACCACCCCGCTGTATATCATCACCCCGCTGTACATCACCATCCCGCTGTACATCACCATCCCGCTGTATATCATCACCCCGCTGTATATCACCACCCCGCTGTATATCACCACCCCGCTGTATATCACCATCCCGCTGTATATCACCATCCCGCTGTACATCACCATCCCGCTGTATATCACCACCCCGCTGTATATCACCACCCCGCTGTATATCAGCACCTCGTTGTATATCGCCATCCCGCTGTAAGCTGCTTCAAAACCCATGCACAGTACAGCGTCACTGTGTATCTCCTACACATTTTATGGTGTGCGTGCATGTTGCTGAACAACTAATATATTCGGAGAGGTATGGTGCTGTCGGCTCTTGCACCTCTTTCAACACAATTATCGTCATCATTCCTACGCCCTTGGCGGATGCGTGCTGCCGCCGCATGACAGACAGCTTGAAATAACCGCCCACCTGACAGCCTGCTGCCAGCTCCGACGCCTCTCTATCCTACTGGCGGTGCCCTTCTCAGTCTGGTGGTGCCCTCCTGAGTCTGGTGGTACCCTTCTCAGTCTGGTGGTACCCTTCTCAGTCTGGTGGTACCCTTCTCAGTCTGGTGGTACCCTTCTCAGTCTGGTGGTACCCTTCTCAGTCTGGTGATACCCTCATCAGTCTGGTGGTGCTCTCCTCAGTCGGGTGATACCCTACTCAGTATGTTGGTGCTCGTCCTCATCATGGTGTGCCCTGCGACCTCTCAGTCCGTTGCTACCCTTCCTCAGCATGATGTACCCGGCGACCTCTCAGTCCGTTGCTACCCTTCCTCAGCATGATGTACCCGGCGACCTCTCAGTCCGTTGCTACCCTTCCTCAGCATGGTGGCCCGGCGTGTATCCGGCACCTCGGGTGGCATCGCTGTCCGACGCTGGGGGAGTCTCTACAGGGATCGCTGCGGATCCCCTGTAATATACCGAAACACGACCGAACTACGGCCCGGTCGACCGCTCGACCGTTGGGGGGTCGGAAACTTGCGCTTGCTAACCAGCCTGGAAAGCCATGCTTGCAGAGTATGGAATGCATGGAACGGGCGGAAAGATGCGCTAGGCATGTATGTCAGATAGACTGCGCCACGCGGTATTTTTTTTATATCGTAAGCTATTTTATATATATATATATATATATATATATATATATATATATATATATATATATATATATATATATATATATATATATATATATATATATATATATATATATATATATAATATATATATATATATATATATATATATATATATATATATATATATTCCCATGCATACATGTATGCATTTGTACACTGTGGCTGCTCTTTGGAATAGCACTGTGAATGTAAATGAGATTGCTCTTCTGAAGTTGGTGTTAAGCATTGGCGTAGGCTGTCGGCCGCCGGAAGCGGTTTACGTGATTATTATATCCAGCTAGAGCAAGAACGAGAACGATAAGCAGGAAGTGGAAACAATCCTATTCGCTTCTTGCCGCGCGCAGCGTCCAAAGACTAATGTTCAATTATTCCGAAGTTGTTGGTACGGGCAACTGAGCCTCTGAGTTTTCACCTTTGTTCTGCCGCCCATGGTGACACATCAAAAGCAGCAGATCATCCAACGCCGTTTGAAGGCTGCGTTTTCTGCCATTGTACAGAGATCCTTGTCAAATGACTGTCGGTGATGCTCGGATCGAGGCCGGACTGTACCCGCCACACTGCCCCTCCAGGCACACCATCAGCACTGCTGGGTCGTGTCCACCGTCACAGACGGCCGGACTGTACCCGTCACACTGCCCCTCCAGGCACACCATCAGCACTGCTGGGTCGTGTCCACCGTCACAGACGGCCGGACTGTACCCGTCACACTGCCCCTCCAGGCACACCATCAGCACTGCTGGGTCGTGTCCACCGTCACAGACGGCCGGACTGTACCCGTCACACTGCCCCTCCAGGCACACCATCAGCACTGCTGGGTCGTGTCCACCGTCACAGACGGCCGGACTGTACCCGTCACACTGCCCCTCCAGGCACACATCAGCACTCTGGGTCGTTCCACCGTCACAACGGCCGGACTGTACCCGCACACTGCCCCTCCAGGCACACGATCAGCACTCGGGCGTGCCACCGTCACAATGGCCACTACCCGTCACACGCCCCCAGGCACACCATCAGCACTCGGGTCGTGTCCACCGTCACAGACGGCCGGACTGACCCGTCACACTGCCCCTCCAGGCACACCATCAGCACTGCTGTGTGTCCACCGTCAAACGGCCGGACGTACCGTCACACTGCCCCTCAGGCACACCATCACCACTGCTGGGTCGTGTCCACCGTCACAATGGCCGGACGTACCCGTCACACTGCCCCTCAGGCACACCATCAGCACTGCTGGGTCGTGTCCACCGTCACAGACGGCCGGACTGTACCCGTCACACTGCCCCTCCAGGCACACCATCAGCACTGCTGGGTCGTGTCCACCGTCACAGACGGCCGGACTGTACCCGTCACACTGCCCCTCCAGGCACACCATCAGCACTGCTGGGTCGTGTCCACCGTCACAGACGGCCGGACTGTACCCGTCACACTGCCCCTCCAGGCACACCATCAGCACTGCTGGGTCGTGTCCACCGTCACAGACGGCCGCTGGGTTCAGTTCCTCCAGTCCATTATATGAGCTGCACAGCGCCCTGGTGATACCCCTCTTGTGCACCAATGGATCCAGTGCAGGGAGGGTGATGGGCACGGGCGCTGATTTCTGAAAATTATTGGTGGGCACAGTACATGAAGGGAATAGGGGACCAAATGGATTGGGGAGAGGACACTTCATAGGGTTCCATGTTAAAAGTTGACATTATTGGGGGACAAAGCAAACATTGAGGGGGCACTTGCCCTCTCAAATGTATATAAAGCAACGCCCAAGGTGAAGGATGATTGGAGGAAAACAAACCGTTCCTCCAAGCTGTTGGGTCGACACAAGACTGCAATTTCCAGTTTCAATTTGTCTTACTCTCGTAGTTAGACAGAATGCCGTACTTCGCACTGTGTGGGGCGCAGTCAGTTTGACCCCATACTAACCTTTGATCTGAACTGCACCGAACCCTGCAGTAAATGGCATGCTGCCGCTTCATCTTTGAACTTGAAACATAATCGGACACCTTTTCGTCTTCCTTGGATGACTGATCGTCTATGTCAGGTGAAAAAGGATATATACTAAAAGGAATACATAATAAGAGTCAAAGAGGAACATATCATAACAATTAATCATGTATGTTATAATAATGCATATAATAATAATAGTAATACATTAAGGTGCAGCCGATGTGCTCATTGCCACCAGTTCATGACCGTAGTTTTCGATGCATGGTGGTGAAGCGAGTACGACTTCGTGACGTAACATAACGTAACGTCACGATGTCGTGCGCTATAATGACACGCATAGTGCATACGCTAAGACCACGTGCATCACACCGGGTGGGTGTGGGACGCACGGTACGTTCCGAGGCACGAGTGGAGGCTGATAATGTTCATTCTCCACTCGTGAGGCGTCGGACTTTGTCGGCACCCGCCCGTCACACTGCCACGGGAGCATGCGAAGGCGATGGACTTTACGGGCTTTGAGCCTTTTGAGGTTTATAGACACTGCACACTTTTTAGCTGTTAAACTGAGAGGTGGTGTTTGTTTGGTATTTGGGATTAATGGCGCTTTGATCAGTTCTTTGATCGTCAGTGCCAGCGGAAGCTGGTGCGATCGGTTCAATTGCTACGTCATACGTCCGATGGCATGTCAGCGAGCAGATGCTGCAGGCTAACCTGCGCTGGACGGGACTGGATCAGCACGACCGCCGGCCGGTGGCGTGTCGGGCCAGCGCCGCGCCAGGACAGCTACCGGCCGTCACAGTCGGTGGCCCCGTGACCCGGTGCCGTTCGCGCTGCGGTCGGCGGTGTCGCCTTCTGGCAGGTGCCGTCCGCCGTCCCGCCGCCGGCGCCGCCTGCGCCGCGCGAATCTGCGCCATGCCGGCCGGCCTGCGAGCGGCGCGGCAATTTTCCGTTCATCACGCGATCTGCCGGCGGGTCGAATCTAATCTGGCCCGGGTCGTGTAACTCAATCCGGCGACAGTTGAGCCGGCTGCCGCGGCCGGCTGGCGATCGTCCGCCCCGCGCCATTATACACGGCATCTCCTCATTGTAAGCCCCCCCCCCCCCCACCGCCACACACCCTACCCATCCCCACCGCCGGTGTCGGCCACGGCCGCATTCATGACCGTCAGCAGCGCCAGGGCTGGCGCGAGGCGGCCCGGCAGCGCGCTGGATGGAGGTGCGTGCGCTGGATGTGCGTCGTGACGCGTCGTGCCGTGCCGTGTCGGCGCGCCGTGTCGCGTTGTGCGCCGTACGCTGGCGAGCGCGATGGCCGCGCCGGTGTCGGTTCACGTCCCGCCCAAACGGCCAGCGCCGGTGTCGGTACAAGCCCGCTCCAATGGCCAGCGCCGGTGTCGGTACACGCCCGCTCCAATGGCCAGCGCCGGTGTCGGTACACGCCCGCTCTAATGTTGGTACACGCCCGCTCGGGCGGCCAGCTCCGGTGTGAGCCGGCGGCGGGAGACAATGTGGCCGTGCGAGCCGCCTTTGAGCGGACGCAGCACCGCGTGACGGGGTGTCTCCTCCGGCCCGGAGCCGACCGAGGCTTTGTCGTTTGTAGCCTTTTCACTGACCGGTATTGTTAGCAAACAGTTGATTGTGCTTTCAGGACGACGGCTATGTGGTGCAATAGGAGTACTTGTGACTTGTGTGTGACTCACTCTGGTGGGTCTCACCGCGGTATCACCCGGCCTCCCGCGTAGGGCACAGGTCGATAGAAACCTCCTACAAGTGTAGGCTCGTGCGAGGAAAAATGCAATGAGCTCGAAGATTAAGCAATGACAATGTTTAATTCCCGTATCGGGAAATAAAACAGACAGCAACCGAACTAGCCACATGACCAGAGGTTAAACATTGTGTTGGCGTCGGCTTCCACTCCGGTTCGGAGTCCTGCTGAGGATAGCGAACCACCACACTGATACGAGTCCCGGTAGCTTCTAGAGACAAATATAAAAGTTACGTTTTTGTGGTGGGCGGATGCAGTATATTTGCTTCCGATCCAAGGCCAGACTGGTGCCCGCTGAAATATTAAGCGAGATGAGATAACAGGCCGAGTGCATGCATGAAGGAGAGTCGAGAGTCGAGAGTCCAACGTCCGGTACGAAGCTGCATCTACTCGTAAGCACGTGTCGCTAAGTGAAGGTGCACCAAGAATGTATGGCATGTATTGGGGCTAGCCGGCGGTGGAAGATATATACATACATATGCATGTGTGTGTGTTTGTATCATGTTGTTTGTAAAATATATTTTTCCAGATATAAATTACGCGTCGCCACTTCTGCCCCTCCTCAGAGCACGCCATACTGGTGGTGTGATCGGAAGCCTTTCGCCCGATTATCTCGGGTATCAGACGCTGCTTCACGCCTCGCGCATTGTCTATAGTGTGTGAGCCGGCATGCAGTGCCTATCCTCAGTACGGCATGCGCCCTTGCCGCCTCGCCGAGCCTGTAGATAAACAAACGCACGGCGCTATGAGCAGATCCGATGAGCATCTCTCACGCGAGAGTGGGCAGCCGAGAGCGGGCGCGCGAGAGCGGAGCGCACCATTGGAGGCCGGACCGCAGGCGGCGCTAATCCGACGTTTTGCCGAGTGTGTGACAATGCGGCCGTGTATCGGCGGCCGGCGATCTCGCTCTGCTGCGGCGACGCTCGCGACAAAAGTGGCGGATACTGGACGCGCCGCGCGGCAGGATTACTGCCGAGCACATTATCGGTGTGAGCGGCTGTTTTTCGGCGCGGCCTCGTATCGCTGGCGGCGGCCGCTGAATGGTATGCATTGAGTGGTCGCCGGCTGTGATTGACACGGATCAATGGGGCTGGCAGATATGCTGTAATTTGGCACTTGGGAGTGAGGAGGGCCACAGCTGAATGGGTCGGCGTCCGCCACCCTGACGGCGGCGCGCCGGGCATCGCGTCGCGCGGCGGCCGTTGGAGGCGGCAGGCCGAGCAGACGCCGGCCACACGGCTCGATCTCGACCCGGATATCTGGCCGCTCGTTCAGACTCCATCGTTTCCGCCAAGCGTTGGCGAAATCTGTCGATAATTTGCCGAAGAATTGCAGTCTTTAAATACTTGGGAACTCGGGGAAACTGAGGCAGCGTCGTTTCTTCGACTCCCACCTGAAGCATCCCGCCGATGCGGATCAAGAATGCAATGGAAAATTGTTGGGAGACAGAATATGGTATACACTGATTCCCATAGAGCATGGGAAAATATTCCCATGGTTGGTTATTGGTTTTACGACACGTCGACCGTTGAGTCATGTAGCGTCGCCAATCTCTCACGCCGATTGGTCGCGGGCGAAGAGTAGCGACAGGTGAGACTCGAACCCACAACATTTCGATCGTGAGACGAGCATCTTACCCCTAGACCACTCGTCCCCAAAATATTCCCATGAATTTCGACAGTTAACCAGAGCAGTCGACCGACAGCAGTCAAAGCAACATAACTGCAGGAGTACGGGGAAAACCATTTCCGCACCAGAACAGCCGCAGTTATAATGCGGTTACTGTAAGACTGGTGACAACTGAGAATATTTCAACATTGTGTTTTATCTACGTGATCCGCGGATCCGGCGTTTCTACTCCCAACTGAGTTATCCGGTGCCCGCAGATGCCAGCAGACTGTATCATTGAATCCTGTCTGGAAGCCCAGAACCGGCCGTACACCCAAAGGATAACCAAGGGGCATTGGCCGTCGACAAATGGCTTGATGAATGCTCATTCAGGTACCACTGGTGTGAGTCGAAGGCATAAAAAAGTTGACCGACCAACTTCGTGCACTCGTGACAGGGTTAAGCACTTCCAAAGCATTACCCACGTGCACCACTCGGCAGTCTATGAGGGGCAGCCTGATTTAGCCGGGTATGAAGTCCACCCGGTCCACCCGATAGACGCGATGGGTTCAATAGCACCCTGGCCTCGTGGAGAACGGATGAGTGGAAGGAATGCGAAGGAACGGAGAGTGTCGGGAGGGGGGGGAGGAATGGGTGCCGCACCCAGCATGGGCGGTGCATGGAACAAATATACTGTAAGTGACTTCCACGCTCTTTTTCTCATGTCTTTACCTATGCCCGTGCCTCGCCTTCGATACTCCGTGTGGACACGGAAACTAGTGAGACGACGGACGGCGTACTGAGTTTGATTTCCTGCGGGTGACAAGGGACAATCCACACCTCGGAACTGGTGCTCCACCAGGGCGGCCAGTCGAGGATTGGTCACATGCATGCATTACTTAAACCACACATGGCAGTTCTTAAGTCAGGAGTGTTGGGCCTGGCATCGATTTAGCTCTGTTCAGGGCAAATTCGTGAGCGGCTCGTGACCTTATCAGACTATCATCTGACTCGTCAAGCTGCAGGACAAGTCAAGCTGCAGGACAGCTGACCGCCAACAGGTTTTCAGTCAAAGGGTGGTTGTTCAATGGAATGGCTGCCTGGAAATGTGGCGGGGACAGGACTGGATATCTCTCACGAAACCAGGGTGTCAAAGTCCTTATTTTCAGGAAATGTTTTGAGATTGAATAGGAAGCATTACAAATTAACATTAGCAGGGTACCAAACCGGGGGCGGTCCAGACCCTCAGACAGACCCACCCGAGATCATTAGCCATGGGTGGAGAGGCCCTCATTGAACGTGTTTAAAAGTATAGTGGACAAATTCTTCGGGTCCCATATACGTATTCTGGAATTGCAAGATGTGCAGTGTGTGAATGGGAATTTGAATGGATGAAGTGAGATTGACATAGGTGAGCAATGTGTGTGTTCCGCAGACTCTCGCGGGTGCTACGATCACGCATGTGGCGCACGATCACACGTGTGCTACTGGATATCGATAGAGACCGGGTGAACCATACTTAGGATATAGTATTTAATTATTGAATATGGTGTTGCAATATCTTTCTCTAGTCTCATACTATCATTCCTTTATAGGCTTAACTCAGATGGCCCCCGCGACTCCTATTAAGCATTACCACTTGATGAACTAATTCCCACTCCCTGCAGCTGTTTTACCGACTATTATCAAACTGTTGTCAGCGCATTGGATATGTGTTATGTGTGTAAGCGCATGTGTGTATGTGGCGAAAAGGGGGTGGGTTTCCTTCTCACTTATTTTCAAGCATGAGCATGTTTTAAATGTCCGCTCTTGATTTCGCAACAGACGAAACCTATCCACAGCAGATGGGATTTCCCCTCAGTCTCAGAAATAAGGATTAACATATAGTTTTATTATGAGTAAGTTTTATGCACTTGTTTTATATATGTTGCACTATTCCTGTTGATAGTGAACGAGAGTGGCGGAAGCCTCAAAGGAGCATTCAGAGCACATTGCTGGGAATGGCAACTGGGCAGCACAGTGAGTGATTTGTGTAGGACACTCGTTATGGAGCTGGAACAAGCTGTCATTGAGATAACAGCATGCAAACGAATTGACGCACCTGTACCAGTATTACCGGGAACCATGAGTGCATTGTGCTGTGAGTTTCGCAATGCTTGGGCCGTAACGGCGCCCTCTAGAAGGGTAGCAATAAATTATGGGCTTATTCATTGCTCATGTGCCTCACGTTAGGTAACAGATGGGCATGCAGGTCCAATTTGGCTGCCTGAACACCAGCAATCACTTTCATAAGCGATGACGTGTCATAAGCTCTCACTTCGTCTTCCACTGAACGATGCGTTTGGCAACACCTCAGTATGGTGGTCCTATCTTGCTGGTATTTATATTGATTTTACTTAAACAATCGTTAACGGATAATCCTAATTACAGACGCACCTATGCGACTAAGAATACAGCTAGATAGACATATTGCAGTTTTAAGCTTCTCTGTCACTTAGACGGTCTTAATACCGAATGGCCATCTGCATTTCACGTTGTATTGCGCTGATGTGATAGTTACATATTGAACCCTAAATCGATAACGAATAGAAAGTTTTCACTATTTCAAACTCCATAGTGGAATGGAGTGTTGCACATACATTCTTTTTTGTCAGCCCATGAAGCTCAAAACGTCCCTGCCCTACACACAATCACCATCCATGCCTAATACCAACACGAGGACTCAATGTTCATTTATCGACTCCGATCGCGAATAAATAGCAATTTTAATGAAAACCTTCACCAACAAAATGCTACTCGGCAATCCCTGTCATCTGACAGAGCGGCGTGAGCGGGCGGTCGCGCTCCGCTTTGAAACCCGCGTCCCTGAACCGGCAGCACGCACTTGCGCGTCAGTCGGGCCCGCCATCCCGCTCCGAATTAATCACTTGTCACCAGCCGACTCCATTTGGCGTGTGTGGCCGCGCCATTTGCCGGCGTCGTCTGTCCAAGTGTTTCTCTGTGGCGGGCGGCGCACGACGCGGCTCGGCGGCCATTGAGAGCGCCACAGCCGCGCCGCTGTCGCCACAGCCGCGCCGCTGTCGCCACAGCCGCGCCGCTGTCGCCACAGCCGCGCCGCTGTCGCCACAGCCGCGCCGCTGTCGCCACAGCCGCGCCGCTGTTGCCACAGCCGCGCCGGCCGACAACACGGCAGGCGCGCGCCAGTCGCGCCTGCTTGGCAGCTGTCGGCGGCGCGCGCGATCGGGCCGGCTGCCGAGCTGCCGATCGTTACCCGGCCCGGTCAGTTGGCCGGTCAGTTGGCCGGGCCGCGGCTCGCCGGCGGTGTGGTCGGCGACACGACCGCACCGCCGCCGGCCCGGGAGCGCCGGCAGGCACCGGCGGTGTCGCCGACGCGCGCACGACGGCGATTAGCCGTGCCCGTTCGCCCCTGCGCCGCTGACAAATGACGCCAAAACACACATTTCTCAGCTGTGCGTCCATTAGTTCCGGCTGATCGCGGTAGCGCGCCATCGGATCGGATCGCCGTCGGACGCCATATTTCGGCGGCCATTCTTACCCGCTGCCACCATTATCTGCTCGTGTAAATAGGCGGCGCGGCGCAGCCTGTTTTCCGGCCCGGCCACCTCTATCGGCCGCATATCTAAATGACGGCGCCGGCGGCGGCGAGCGTGGCCAACTGTGGCGGCGCGGCGCGGCGGACGGACGACCGAGGCGCCGCGCCGCCCGCACGGCCCGCCGCGCGGCTGGTGAAGCCAGCTGCGTGTCGGCTGTCGTGACGGCTGCTGACGCGTGGCTGGGACGGCTCGGCCGCCGCCGGTGACGGTCTCGTGGTCCCGCCACAACCGGCACCCCCCGCCACAGCCGGCGCCCGCCCCGTGACCCGCCACAGTCGGCACCCGCCCCGTGACCATGCTACCGCCGGCGCCCGCCCCGTGACCCGCCACAGTCGGCACCCGCCCCGTGACCATGCTACCGCCGGCACCCGCCCCGTGACCCCGCACGTGCCACAACCGGCACCCGCCCCGTGACCATGCTACCGCCGGCGCCCGCCAGCACCCGCCCCGTGACCCGCCACAGTCGGCACCCGCCCCGTGACCCCCCACAGTCGGCACCCGCCCCGTGACCATGCTACCGCCGGCGCCCGCCCCGTGACCCGCCACAGTCGGCACCCGCCCCGTGACCCGCCACAGTCGGCACCCGCCCCGTGACCCGCCACAGTCGGCACCCGCCCCGTGACCCGCCACAGTCGGCACCCGCCCCGTGACCCGCCACAGTCGGCACCCGCCCCGTGACCCGCCACAGCCGGCACCCGCCCCGTGACCCACCACAGTCGGCACCCGCCCCGTGACCCTGCCACAGTCGGCACCCGCCCCGTGACCCGCCACAGTCGGCACCCGCCCCGTGACCCGCCACAGTCGGCACCCGCCCCGTGACCCGCCACAGCTACGTGTGCATGCCCGACGGCAGCGGCAGGGAGAGGGCGAGGAGCGGGATGGGGAGGGGAGGGCGGGTAGCTGACATGCTTGTCGACAGCCGTGCTCTGTGGAGAGGTTCCCGATGCCCTTCAGTGGGCGCTGTTGGCCGCCGGCCGCCACACCTCGCCATTGAGCGGGGCCGCAGGGCGCGCGTCTGTTCGTCGACGAGGCCGGCGCCCATGGCGCTGACGCGGCGCCCCCCGCCGCCAGCGAGAGGCGCGCCACTTGTGCTTCACACCCCGATCAATGGGACATGGCCGGGCGCCGCCGCGCCGCCGCGCCGTCGCGTTGACAAAACAGTTTTATCAGTCGACAAAACAGTTGCAGGGGGTGGGAATGCTTTAAAGCGCGGCGCTCCGTCGGGAATGAGAGCGAACAAAATAGGCACCAATCAGCTGCATGCGCGACGTGAGCTCAAACACCAGTCGGATGATAGTCTCATACAGCCACAAGCCGTTCACAAATGTGCCATGAACAGAGCTAAATTAATGCCAGGCCCAACGCTGATGGTCCAAGTGCTGTCATATATGGCGTGTGTAATGTATGAATGCGGTCAATCCTCGATGGGTTGTCCGCATGATGCAATTGTTCAGAGGGAACTAAAATGACTAAGTTGTTGCTTGTCACCCGCAGGGGAACACAATCAGCAGGCCGTCGCCTCAATGGTTTCCATATTAATATTCATAAATGGCGCGACAACGACGTAGAACCATCAGAAAATCAGCCGGGAAGTCATTTTAAGCATTTTTGTTCATTGCAACATCCATTGGATTAACGACTAACATTAACGTAAAGTGTCAGGCAGCATGCACGTCGTGTTGCTCCCTGTTCTTACGCCAATGAGGCCCGATGAAACCGGCGGCGTCCGCCGGGATGGACATCTTCCTGTCCAGCCAACCCGGCAGCGCCGACTCTTTGACTGCGGAGTGGTTCACATAGGCAAGAATTTCGAGCCACTTGACCCTGTCATGAGTGCCCCAGGTTAGCGGGCGAACCTTTCACGTCACGACCAACCTTTTTACGCCCCCGATCAACGATTTCACACTCCCTGACGAACCTTTTTACGCTCCCGACTCATACCGGTGGCGGCCACGTAAGCATTCATCAAACTTCGCTTCACACGCGACGTGCTGTAGCGCGGCGACATCTTGGGATTGCTTGGTTGAAATGTCAGGTAGCTGGGAACTGCGTCCGTGCAAAGTTATAAAGGAATGACGACGAACCGTATGCCTTTCCAACTTGAAGACAACTTTTCCTGATGTAATCGCGACTCGCACCCGACTGTCTGTGACATTCGCAACACTTCCCACAGACCAGCATCGACCACCAACAGATGAGCCGGGTGTCAGCCAGCAGTGGCGCAGCCAGGATTTTCTTAAGGGGAGGCGGAGGGGCGACCATAACAAATGGGATGAAAAGAGAGAGAGCCTCCGGTGCGCGAAGCACGCCGAAAATTTAGGGTTTTGTTCGGTGACAATCTCAAAATTTCTCATTTTATCTAGTGCATTTTTGGTTGTTCAGGGTGGGGAGGCGGTGGACCACTACCCCCCTCCCCCCCTCTTGGCTGTGCCTATGCCAGCCAGCCAGCCAGCCATCGATCATGAACAGATGAGGCAGGTGTTCACAGACAAAAGGCCGAACAGTTGTATGTGAAATGATCGGGAACAAGATGATGTTTATCCTGTTCAAGGGGTGCTTGTGCTGGTGCTGGCGACAACACATGCCTCTTTTAGTTGACTGGAATTGGGTGGTTCAAACCAGTGGAAGGAAAATAATGGAAATGCTCATGTTGGGAAATGGCAGCAATTGCTTCAGAGATGTGGTTTTACAAATATTCAAGAAATGGATAATACCACGTCAAAATATAGAGAAAAAGTACAATTATCCCAGGTAATTAGTTGTGCAGTTCCCTTGTCAGACTCTGGGAAAAAGGTTGGCTGTGCCAAGAGCCAAAAGGAAGGCAGTGCCAAGGGAACCTGAGATCCCATGCCCTGTGGGAAGAGTTGCTACCAATAAACGCAACATTGGCTAGCGATTATCCTTTTCTGTACGATAAAGATTGCCAGAATGGACAAGGTCATGCTGCATAGGACCCGGTTTCTGGGAAGTTTTAGGAACATTTTTTTCCTTTGAGGACGATGGCGACATTCATTCATTTTTGTAAATACCAGAATTGCCTAACACAATTGAAACCTCGCATACGAAGCCATCAATTTGTGATTAGTCGACATATTTGTGACGCCACAGATGGCTGCTCACCATTGAATCTTGCACATACAAGGCTACCAAGTCGCTTCAAACTCGGCTTGCATTCGATGGTCAAAGAAGGGTAGATTGTGGGAAACGGCTCTATTATTATTGCTGTGTTGCACACGTGGAGGGGGCCATTATGGAGGCATGTGATCCCCATAGAAAGGCGGCGCCCCTGGGACCGGGAAAAGGCGATCCTGGAAGGCATGTTCGTCCGCCGGACATGTAAGCCATAAGCACCCCCCCCCCCCTTTTGATAAAAAGTTGCCCTTCAGTATGCTTGCGTCCCCCCCCCCCCCCCCCCCGCCTCACTCAGCAAATTTTCAGCCGAAGTTTTCCTAGGGATTTTCGCAGTAGCTCCCATCCGAGGAAATTACACCCCTCCAGGCGAGGGTTTCCTCCTAGGATTTCGTGGATCCGCCTCTGATATATACCCCCGCTAGTCAGGTCATCCGGGGTGGCGAGTAATGCTGGGCTGGAAGTCCGGGCCCTCTCCGTAGCAGTGAAAGTTTTTTTTTCAATGGAACTTCAGATGGAAAATAGTGTCAGATGGAAAATAGTGTCAGATGGAAAATAGTGTTAAAACCAATTATTACTATCCTGGTCATCACAACAACTGCTTCTGCTTTGCGGAGAAGAGGTAAAATATTCCAGAAAAAAATTATTTCTAGCATTCAAGATTATGCATATTGGGTATTGCATATGGGACACGAGAATGAATATAACACTGAATGTGCCTGCCCTCTCTAACTGTTGTCCGTGCCGAGCATCTGGTCACAGCCAAACTTGAGTATGATATTCCCACTCATTTGATCACAAAATATTGTACAAAGTATTGCTATTTGTCCAAACAACAACACCGTAGGATTTGACAGAAAGTCCACCGCCGTACTATCATCACACCAGATTGTTTATGCATCCAGACCACACATTTTCATAAGCACTTATGAATTTCACAAGCAAGAATTCCTCGCATTCCCGTCAATTCCCGTCATTCCATCATCGATGACGCGGGTCGCTTGGCAAAAACCTGCATAGAAACACTCAACGAAAGCATTCCCGTGCGCTGTGCGCTTGGCTGATTCACACTCTTCATCTGTGACGTCAGCACCACAAGGTTTTGAAAACGATCGCACCGTGTAGATGTGTGTGCATTTACTTCTGTCGTAAAGCTTCACTCTGTGAGTAAAATACTTTGGCTTTGTCTACGAAATACTATTACCATTTTTTCCGCCACAAAAACCCCACAAGGCAAAACTTATCCACTATTCGCTGTGTTATTAGAACTTGCTAAGCATTCTGATGACGGTGCTGTGCAAGCATGCATGCATCACATTTTGTGTTGCGTGTAGGAGGAATTCAGCTACATATAATCAATGGTTAATGCCACAAACAAAACTAACGGTCTAATTCATCGAGTAGCTTGCTTAGAAACAGCCAAGAAAGAAGCAGTACGGGGGAAGAAAGCACATAATTTGTCTTCTTGGCTTGCATTCTCTTTCGCACGTGAACGAAATCACAAAGAGCTTCCTTGGCTCGTGGGTGTGCTCTTAAAGTTCGTACATTTTTCCTCACTCATTCTACCGAGAAACACGAGAGCAAGTACCAGAAGTAATCCAAACATGTACACGAACATAAGAAGCAGCTTCGTTTTTCCAAACTATTTCCCAGCTTGGCAAATCGAAACCTTCTTGAACATGAATTCCGACCACATTCGCAATACCAAAACATTATGGGTCCAGACTACTTGAACAGCTGACACAACTCCCATGGGTTGACGTTGAATTGAGACTGGTGCACTTGGTAGGCACAAGTAACATGTCAAGTTGCTATATCAAGCGATACATCTCAGGATTCGCACGTTGTAGGAAATGGCGCACCCCGTGGCGGGCTCTCGATCCGAACAGGCCACTGCGTGTGATACATACATATATATATATATATATATATATATATATATATATATATATATATATATATATATATATATAGCGCCTTCTGGTCATTTCTTCCTTCTTCATTTCTGGTCATCCCTCGCTTTCTTCATTTTCTCCTCATGACATGAATTCTGACATCCCTATCTCCCACAAAGCATAGCGTGTATCATACTTTGCACCTTGTTATGCATGATTCTTCATGTGGTTTAACTTCCCTTCAATGATAAAATGGCCTGGGGAAGCTCATCGGGCCAAGAACCACTAACATAGACAGTCTATCGTTCTGCGAGTTCATATCGACTTCCGTTCTCATCCATGTTATGATATTTTAATTTACCCGGGGTTGTGAGGATTGACAGATGATAGGTCACCGACCCTGTACATCAGGGTTTACCGCCTTATGATATGCACACTATTGCCTTCATTTCGCCAACTTGCCACATTTATGGCCCATTCATGTATCAATATTATGATTCGGTCAAGTGTAGTTCAAGCAAACATGCTACATGCACGCTTCAAATGATTGTCCTGTCATGAACACTCCATGAAAGCATTGGGAATTTCACAGCACAGCTGACGTAACGTGTTGGCGATCGTCACTAACGTGACGTTGGTGCTGTTCAAATGTTGTCCCAATAAAGTGAGTCATGCCATGCTGCCATCAGAAGGCTACCGTTTCGCGCGTGATGAAGTGCTTGGTGTACGGACATCGATCGGTCAACACTCGAAGCCAATTGGTGTCAGCAGTCGGCATAAACTTGGGTTCCTACATACGTAAAGTAACACAGGGGAGCAAGTCGGCTGCCTAGTTACCCAGCAAGGGAATTAATCAACATGATATTCAACTGCAAGTGTTTGCTATCTGCAACTGTAACTTGCCGAATATCGGTGTTTACATGTCTCATGTTGTTATTCGCAGTGCTCCCTCCCACCACTGTAATTTAGGTATTTCGCACATACGCAGCCCTGTAATATTAAGGACAACTTCGCCAGCTGCCTGTCAGATGACCTTCATGAACATTTTCATCATGATTGTGTTCCTGAAGTTCATTCATCATTCGTTGGTGTTCCATTATTCATTCATTGTATTCCTTCATTTGTGCTTCATTTATTATGGTGTCCATAAAGAACGCCCTCATGAACATCTTCATCACACGATGTTCGGTCCGGCACGAACGTACCCATAGGGGGGAGGGGGTGAGCAGCCCCACGGATGTACCCAAAAGGTGGCCAGGGGGTGAGCAGTCCCACGGACGTACCCAGAAGGTGGCCAGGGGGTGAGCAGTCCCACTGACGTACCCAGAAGGTGGCCGCCAGGAGTGAGCAGTCCCACGGACGTACCCAGAAGGTGGTCAGGAGGTGAGCAGTCCCACTGACGTACCCAGAAGGTGGCCAGGGGGATGAGCAGTCTCACGGACGTATCCAGAAGGTGGCCAGGGGGTGAGCAGTCCCATGGACGGTTTCAGAAGGTGGCCAGGGGGTGAGCAGTCCCACGGATGTACCCAGAAGGTAGCCAGGGGATGAGCAGTCCCACGGATGTACCCAGAAGGTGGCCAGAGGATGAGCAATCCCGAAATGCGTAATCTCTTAATAAACATGGAATGTTTTGCTGTGTTTGTCATAGAAAATTGAAGGCGACATAGCATACCTTTGGCGCACAGCTTGCTTAATCGTCAGGTTGCTTATATTGCAGGTTTTGGTGAGCTGCTGCACATTTTTGGTTTTCATTGCGAACGTTCCCTTCGAAATAATTGTGTCGGCTGTGATTTTTACAGTTTAGCTCCCACTGATATTCTTTTTTTGTGCGCCTCTGTGGCTTAGTATTTTCAGATATATTGAAGAAGAAAACAAGATGGTGAAACACACCGCCGAAATGTCCCCCTGAAGGAGGGCCTCGTCTGACAGCTTCGACTTGGTAGAAGGCGCTGCAATTCGCTCAGATGAGGCCCAAATCCCAGCGTTTCGTGCTCCTGACCCCCAGTAGTAATACCAAAGCAATGGGATATGCGACTTGACTGCGGGTGGGGGCAGTCATGAGCGGGAGGGCCACGGCCTCCGCAGTTAACATGTTAGAGGAGTTCCTACCCTAAAGCCACACCTGATCACAATAAATAACTCACACTGTTCAAATGTGTGCAAAGTTGTATGCAATGTTGCCATGTTGTACACAGATATTTCCATACATGTAGCCTTCGGAAGTCCTTCGTTTCTCTCCATGGTATGCTATTCATTTCCCGAAAATTATCTAAGAAACACAGCTGTCCAAGAGCGAAGTTAACAGTCGCCTACTGCATATTATTGCAACTACGCTTATGTGCTATATCAATTCCAATCGGTATCGCGGAGGTGACCAAGAAGCAACAAAATGGCATACCTCACTAAATCCATATCTACGGCTTCTCCCATTAGCGTCAGGATTTGTCGCTTGGGGCAATGTATGCAAAAATTACACTAAAACTCAATAGCTTCGGGAAATCTAGCTATAACAGCTTACGAATGAGGCGGTAAAAAGCCTCTCACCGATGAACAGTGAATACAATCCCGTATTAAAATAAAATTAGTCTGAATATTTATTAGGATATATTTATGGGATAGAATTCTTTGCCGAGCAAGTATTGTTACGTCGACCCGGACGTCACCGATCATTCCAGTTCACCCAAACTGAGAGGTTAGCTTTGCGCCAATACGCACGGCCGTCCCGCAGCCGTGTCCCCGGCTTTATCGGGCCATTAGCCAGCTAGCCCTCCCAGCCGGGGACTAAATGCGGCGCGTATAGCGACTCGAACCCTGCCTTTCCAGGACAGGGGAGGCCGATGCAGGCCTGCGCTCCAACCAGCTGGGAAGTCTGAGCAGCAGATTGCAAATGGCTGAATCATGCACAATGCAACATGTACACAAAATTGGGGGCATCAGAACAGACCAAAGAAGCCAGGAAGAAGGCACTAAGAATGCTTGGGGCAATACAGAGGAATGTGTCATACAAAAGTGAGGAGGTCATCAGGAAGCTTTACTGTGCATATGTCCGGCCACATTTGGAATACTGTGTCCAAGCTTGGTCCCCTAGTTATGAGAAAGATTGTTGGCTTTTAGAGAGAGTACAAAAGAGGGCAACAAAAATTGTTAATGGTATAGGCAACCTGGCATATGAGGAAAGATTGAAGAAATTGAATATGTTCTCACTTAGATATAGAAGGCTGAGAGGAGATCTCATCGAGGTTTTTAAATTTGTTCATGGTCAGGAACAGGGATATCTCAGGGAAATGTTTGAATTTAACAGAAATGATGCAATTAGAGGTCATCAATTCAAAATTAAAGTTAATCACAGCAGGACAAGGTTAAGACAGTCTTTCTTCACCAACAGGGTAGTAGAACACTGGAACCAGCTGCCAGGAACCATTGTCATTAGCAACACACTGAACGTCTTTAAAAACGGCATAGACAATCATTATAAGAATAGGGGGCTCGTTTTTCTGTATTCCAGGGAGGGTTGATCGACAGGGAGGAGTTGGGAGTTGGGAGGAGTTTGAAATTGTTGAGTGTGTTATGCAATAGCAAGTGAGTCTCTTATTAAGTCTAAACGCTTTATAACTTTATATAGGGTGTACCTAGCAGTGGATTCAGCACCTTCCTTCGGGATGTGATACTGATGAGATTGTCTATGGTAGCACAATGGGTATGATGGGAGGAGTTTGTAATTGTTGAGTGTATTATGCAATAGCAAGTGAGTCTCTTATTAAGTCTGAACGCTTTATGAATTTGTGTGGGGTGTGCCTAGCAGTGGATTCGTCACCTTCCTTCGGGATGTGATGCTGATGAGATTGTCTATGGTGGCACGATGGGTATGATGGGAGGAGCTTGTGATTGTTGAGGGTGTTATGCGGTAGCAAGTGAATGGTGCTAGATAGGCTGGGATATATATCTTCCTAGGAACTTGAGATAAGGGATTGATTGGGGTGAGAGTATGTACATTTCTAGTACCTTTTCTGGATAGGCTTAACCCAGATGGGCCCCTGTGGCTCTTATTAAGCCTTAATACTTTATGACTTTATGTCCAAACGTCTTGGTGCCGCGATGTCGGACGCCGATAAACAGACTAAATAATTACGAAATCAAGGAAGATGGTGGACATTTTATCAGGATGGCACACGTCCTGGTAGGATTTTTCGGCAAAACTTTAATTGATGATCAGAGACGCAGTCAGGGCGGGGGAGGGGGCGGCCCCCTCCCCTTAGCAACCAAAAATGCACCAGATCGAATAAGAAATTGTGAAATGTATCACTCAAAGCCAATCATTTTCGGCACGTTTCTTGTGCCGATAGAGTTCGCTTTTTTATAACATTTTTGTTTTGGTCGGCCCCTTAAGAACATCCTGGCTGCGCCACTGTTGATGATATATATTATCCTGATGACTTATGTGCTCGTACATAATATTATCATGGTAGATGCATGGTTTAAATGCACCCAGACCCACGCAATTCCAATGGACGGAACTGAACGTCGCCGAGTTGACATTCGCAAATTGTTATCTGCAAAGTATGTTTTGTAGATGTTCATTTGCCTGGGGATGACTAAAATGCAACTCATACGGGACCTAATTAATTGTAATAATGTGACATGTAATTGCTTCAGAGGTAATGGATGGAACTTAATATTTAAGCAGTTTCGTTATATTTGCCGACTGTTCGACTGCTGCGTTCGTGCTGTTCAGAAGGTTCCAGCCGAACCGTCGAAACGCCAAATAGTTGCTGAAGTCTCCCCTTTGCTCTGAGTACTTAAACGTGTGCGCCCGCCGAGGTCCATTGTGCTCCATAAATGTCCATGCTGTTGAAGTAAAGTGGTCTACATAAGTGCAGTTGAGCTACATTTTGAGCGGTGCCAGTGTGCATAGCCGGCTCAGTTCATAAGCAGCCACAACAAGCCACAACAAGCCACAACAAGCCACAACAAGCCACAGCAAGCCACAACAAGCCACAACAGCAACAAACAAGGCCCTCCTCGTGGCCTTGTTTGTTGTCAGTGGCAAACTGATATCGCGCCGAAAGGAAAGTTTGAGCCGTGATCTCCTCCACGCACGCGAGCGCGTCCCTTCTCCGAAACTCAGTTGGCGGTGGGGTGCTCTTCCTCGGCAGACCAATACGAGGCACCACTGGGGACGATGGCAGAGCGAGGACAAACGCCGACGGGGCAGTGCAGTCGAGTGTGACTTCGTGCATGTCAGCCATGTGGTGATGGTGGTGGTGGGTTGGTGTTTTAGGGCTCGCTAACTACCTTCATCAGTTTGCGGCCATCGTATCAGCCATGTGGTGATGGTGGTGGTGGGTTGGTGTTTTAGGGCTCGCTAACTACCTTGATCAGTTTGCGGCCATCGTATCAGCCGTGTGGTGATGGTGGTGGTGGGTTGGTGTTTTAGGGCTCGCTAACTACCTTGATCAGTTTGCGGTCATCGTATCAGCCGTGTGGTGATGGTAGTGGGCCGGTGTTTTAGGCTCTCTGACTACCTGGGTCATTTCGAGGCCATCAATTGCCATTCTTTCTATAGCTGCATGCCTTGACACATATACGAGGAGCCAGCCACAGATACGATGCAGTCTCCAAATTGCATCTCTGGAGACATCAATAGAAACACCACGTCGCCATCCTTGGGCTCGAACGGGAGACGTTCGCGTTACAATCCTGGCACGGCACCGGCCGGACTAACCGGGCCGCCAGGCGATCGGCTGTGGTGCGAAATGCATCACGAGCTTCACGGAAACGAGAAGTGTCGCTGCAAAACTCCTCGAACAGAAATTATGCGAGCTCTTCGGAAAATTAAAACGCTGCCGCAAAAATAACGTTATGATAATTTCGAAGGCGTGACAGTGAGGTTAGATCGGGTCTGGTGAGTCAGGTTGCTTATGGAAATTTGTGTCCCATGTATGCAAGTAAGAAGACAAGCTCGAGCTTGTCACCAATCAATGACTTGTCTCTGGAGAGGCGGGGCGAGGAACACAAACATATTGAGCATCGAAGGCTGAGAGGTTATAAATATGTTTACGGGAATGCTGGTGCATAGAACGGACGTTGCGCCTTAATGGCTGGTTTGTCCCTTCCATCTTTTATAAATGTAGCGTGGCATCATACGGAGCTAGTCACCGTAATTCTGATCAATCTAATAGCACAAACATGCACTACCCCTTCTCAGTTGATTTCATAAAACATCTACAGCGACCTAACTGGTATTCAACGACCTAACGGTCGTCGTTGGTCGTACCTAACTGTGCTTTATCTGCATCACTTGGTCTTTTTGAACTGTAATTGTTACATTGCAAACATTTTACTCACAAGACTCTCCACCCATTTAACACACCAAAGTAGGTATCCAGGAATCACATCCCGTGGTGTGCGTAGTATGTATGTGCGGGAGGGGGAGGGATGGTGGAGGGGCTGAGCCATACCTTCCTTGGCAGCAAGAAACACGGTTTTTATATTTAAAAAAGCCAGTTTGTGAAATTTGCATGCATACCCAATAGCCGGCACGTTACCTGGTCAGATTGTAAATTCACATGAAGGCACAGCTGTTTCTCAAGAAGTTAGCAGGTATTGAATGCCCTTGATGTTTAAATAGTACCAAGTGGGAATTTCGGTGTCAAAAAGTTGATTTGGTATTCTTATTTTCAAATGGCCTTATAGTGGATTCAACAAACGCACTTCAACTCATCAGCTTTGCGATTTCACAGAAAGCACACAGACAGTTAAAAACCAATACATGAGGACAATGGAACCGAGTGAAAACATTTGGACGTTGCAGAAGAGGTAGCGTTTCTTCCGTTCGGCAGAGCCACTTCAGTATTTACAGATTTTGAGGTTGAATGCTATAGGCCAGCCCAATGTCCCTCCAATGCGTTGCAAATTGACCACGGGTAACCAATAACATCAATAACAATTAGGCAACAGCGGGCTGCAAGCGTTGCGTTGTCATGGTATGACAAGGGCAATCGTTCAGCTCTCCAGTGTAGACCCTGGCTACAAGCGCTGCGTTGTGCTGATGTGGCTGAGGCAGCTGTGTAGCTCTCCGGTGACTTCCACCGTCACCGTCGTGTTAACTGCTGGACACTGACTGGCCCAACCGCCCGGCCTAGGGGAACATCGGCAGTTTGGAATGTGTCAACTGGCACTTTGGCGACTGAAAATCAACCAGTTTTATCAGAATCCGAGAACCTTGTGGATGTGCGCCGTGTTAGGCCAACGAAGTGCTTGAAAAGAAACATTCCTCGTGACATGCGCTTGGTATCCGAGAAAATGCAATAGTTTATATTCAAGTGGATTGTTTGGGACGTGACGGGCAAAAGGAAAATGTCCCATGCAGTCACCAGTGCCAACATACATACATCACGTTATCCCAGGTACTGTTGTGGATTCTCTGGCACTCTAAAACGAATAGGACGACACAGCCTTGGACCTGCGTGTACCTACACTTGAATCCTCAATTATCTCCCTTACTGCTTGAAGGCTGTGGAAGTATGCAACTATTAAGAGCATCGGAACATTATCATGCGGTCCAGATCAAACTCCCGCCAGTCGCAAGCGGCGGAGACCAGACTGAGCTCTGACACGATTGAGTCAGTCTCCACCTTGTGAAGCATTTGCCGGTGACTGCGGCACGCCACCTCAGCCAAGTGTGACGCGCCGGCAGCCAGGCACACTGGTCCCTGGCTGCCGGCGCCTCACACGGGGTACGTCTGTACTTTGTGTTAGTTCTAATTTGTGATGGATGGGGTGAGATTTATGCTTAGTAAGTGTGCATGACACAGACCCCTTTAAGCAGGCATGGATGCAGTTTGAAAATTATTGGTAAGGCATTCAATCCACATGTGTTAAGAGGGATCAAGGGAATAGGGCTGGATAGCTAGGGTAGATAGGCATTTATAGGTGTGTGGGATGTTGGTGGATGGTTTCCTTAGGATGTGGTGATGGTTGGGGTGGGTCTTGTTACCAGGCTTATGATATCTTCCATTTACAGACTTAACTGGATGGGCCCTTGGGTCTCTTATAAAGTCTAAACATTTTATAACTTTATATAGGGTGTATCTAGCAGTGGATTCAGCACCTTCCTTCGAGATGTGATACTGATGAGATTGGCTATGATAGCACAATGGGCATGATCGGAGGAGTTTGTAATTGTTGAGGAGTGTGTTATGCAATATCAAGTGAATGGTGCTAGATAGCCTGGGATATATAGCTCCCTAGGAACTTGAGATAATGGATTGATTGTGGTGAGAGCATGTACTTTTCTAGTACCTTTTCTAGACAGGCTTAACCCAGATGGGCCCCTGTGGCTCTTATTAAGCCTTAACACTTTATGACTTTTTGTACGCAGCTTTAAAGTACAGTGTTTTGAGGTTGCAGGAGGCACTGCGATTACTGCACACACCACCCTCCCTCAACCACAGAGATACCTATGCCATGATACCAACACTCACATGCATATGCATGATGTATTGGCTAGTTGGTCCAGCTTACACATAGGGTTTCAGGGGCTGCATTTGACATTCGAGGTCTAAACCCCTTTCAGTGATTAAGGCTCCAAGCTCACACATCCCAAGTGGAGTGGCGTTGGTAGTGGCGTACCTAGCATTTGCATCAGGGGGCGAACGGATTTGGATGGGGCCCAGCCAGCACCCATTCATAAAATAGTGGCCGGATCTGCGTCCGTGCCGGAATAGGCACACTGCCCGCTCGGGGCACGTGCAGTGTGCACGCTCACGGTGCACGCAACCGGGCTCAGCCGGACTCACTTGTTTTTGGCGGCGGCGGCGCGGTCGCGTTGTCGTCGGTTCTTGAACCAGTTGCCGACCTGCGTGGCCGTGAGCCCGGTGGCCTGCGCCAGCTCGCGCTTCTTGGTCGGGTTTGGGTAGGGGTCCTGCAGGTACCACTCGCGCAGCAGGCTGCGAGTGCGCTCCTTGAAGCAGTGCGTCTTCTGCTCGCCGTCCCATATGGTGCGCGGCATGGGGAACTTCTTGCGCACGCGGTACTTGTCGACGGGTCCGAGCGCGCGGCCGCGCAGCTTCTCGGCCTCCTGGTAGTGCGCCTCCAGCCACATAGCCTGCAGCTTCTGGTGAGAGCCCTTGCTGAACTTGCTGCCCTCGAGTATCTGGTAAAGCTCGCGGAAGTGGCAGTTGTGGAAGGCGACCAGCGCCTTGGCGCGCAGGAACGGCTCGCACTTGTAGAGCAGCGCGACGTTTGCGTGCGCCACGGGCAGCGACCAGAGGAACCGCTCCAGGCGGCCGATGTCGCCCGACTCCTCCAGAGTCTCGCAGACGGCCGCCACCTGTCCGGCCGTGAAGCTGATGCCGGGCAGCGCCATCAGCGGCTGCGGCACGATCGGCGCTCCGCCGCCGCCCTGCAGAGCGGCCATGTAGCGACTGTCCGCCGTGCGCGGTGCGCGGCCGCCACCACCTGCGCCACCGGGCCACGCTCGCGCTCTGGCAGGCACTGTCTGTCCGCTGGTCCGCCGGCCGCCGCGCGCTAGTCCGGCCCCCAGTCCGCTCACTGGCTGTCGCCCGCGAGTAATGATCTCCCATTCACACCACCAGATTAGCCAATAGCTTGGGGGCGGAGTCAGCGAGTCGACAACAACACCACCTATCATCCGCGCCCGCCAGCCGCGCGCCTATTGGTCGCCGGGCGGCGTCGCCATGGCAACGCCGTCAATCAATGTCAGAATTACCAATGGAAATACAGGAGAACAAAAGTGTTTGGGGTCTGGGTAGGTTACAGTGTGATTCCAGCCAGATTTTCAGTAATGGCTGTGCAGCAACACACTAGGGCGAGTGACATTGGTCGGCCTGAACGAACATGTCACGAGCCACGGAAAAGGCGGATGCTGGAGCAGCTGTATTAGGGGTCGATTGGCTGCCATAGCCGATAGGTCAAACATAAAGAATAGGTTAGATCCTGGTGTAATGCAAATACAAATGAGTAGGCCTGTCATATAAAATGCACGGCACGTGACTATATACATACATGTATATATATATATATATATATATATATATATATATACATATATATATATATATATATATATATATATATATATATATATATATATATATATATATATATATATCTATATATATATAACTATCTATCTATGTATGTATAAATATATTCGACCTCCTGACGACCGAGCGAGGATCCCTCAGACTCTAGGCTTGGTCTTTATTTTAGGTTCAAGAAGGAAACTTTCGGTAACTCAGGGGTCGGATCCTCCACACCCGCCTTGAGTGCGCTAGGGCTTCGCTTCTAAGTGCATTGAGAAGTGACGTAACGACGTACACTGGATTGTATATGACGGCAAGATTGTAATTGCGCTGTGTTTCTCTATTTGTCGATCCATTTCCCTGTAATACCCATTAATATTACCCTCTTCATAAGCTAATATGGGAATGAATGTTTTTTTGTTTTGTTATAAAATGCCGTTAGAATATACGGTGTGCTATGCAGCTAAAATGGAATCTCATCAAAGAGCTCATCCTGATGAAAACAAAGGCATATATACGTGGAATATATAACAATAGAACAATGCAAAGAAAAGAAAATGTCAGAGAGAAAATTATTCAGACATCCGAATAACGTCACATCTAAAGCTGTCTGGTGGGAAGCTTATTGTCAGGCACTTTGACGCCAAATTTTACCAAGTTAGAGCCGTGATCATGGGATCGATTTCATCATTTAATAGCGACATAACAATTGTATTATTAAATTATGCAGGTATCCGAATCACGCATTTATCAGTGCTAAAAGGATGACCCATATTCTGTTCCTTTTTTGCCTTACAGTAATGGTTGAACTGATTCATATACTTGCCTTGCCACCTCCAGAGGCGTAGCCAAGTGTCCCCCTTAGCACTAAAAAAAATACACAAAATCAAAGGAGAAATTTAAGGATTTTCACCACGCAAAACCCTAAGTTTTCGGCGCGCTTCCCTCCTCGCCGGATGCTTTCTCCATTTCATCACATTTGTTTTTGGACGGGCCCGCTTAGGAAAATCCTGGCTGCACCACTGGCCACCACTAAAGCTGTCTGACAGGAAGCTGATGGTCGGGCGCCTTGAAGTTAAATTTTGCCGGGTTAGGACCGTTTTCAGGAGAGCAATTTGTATGGTGTGATTTCATGTAGTGTGGAAAACATGTGTACTTTGAGTGTACTTTAAAAGAACAACCTGTTTATTATCTTCGAAGATTACGGCACGCCAGACAATAGCCAGCAGCCTCGGTGGTCAATGAGGTTGAGGCCATGGATACCGTGCATCCGTGATAATGCACATTGCACGCAGCTATTGTAATCTGCCACCAGCTCAGGAAATGCAAATTGATCTGAGTTTCGGTCATCTAACAACGCCTCTGTCCTACTGACATTTATGCTTGCATCCATTCATATCCGACGACTCGACTGAAGCGGCTGATATTGCACTGAGAGTGGATTCGCGATGCGCAATCAAAGTTACGAACCGATTGCACCGGCAAGCTTTGTCAGTGGCCTTTCTTTCGCGCAATTGCTGCACACAGCATCACGAGAAGGGCAGACAGGCCGCCAAGGTCGGTTGTTTCCACAGAAGACATACTGTTGTGGTTCCTTCACTTGTTGCTGCAGAAAGCTAAGCCGAATTGTCCTCGTTCGTTTCGTCTCTCCCGGACATGCTCTCTGTCGAAGCAGCAGCAGTCTGGAACAGGAGCGTCCCCAGTTTAGTATTAGTACCCAGGTCCCCAGCCGTGCTCAACGAATACTCTGAGCTTCTCTCGGCGAAGGGCTGTGACTTGATCAAGGGGAACTGATAGTCTGCTGGACATCACGTTTGCCCAGTGGCCGTAATGTCATGAGATGTGCGTGAGGGTTTTGTGAGTAGAGTGCAACTCCAACACCTGATGAGCAAACACTTCTTTCAAGAAGAAAAATGCATCGCAGCTTTGCACTAGCTTGTTGCACGCCACACAACTTTCAGCAAAAGAACACCATTGATTATGTGCGATAAAGGGCTGTACGCTTGTGTAAAGTTGTATGTATTCAGGGACTGAAATGTTGTATGAGTTGTATGCCTATAAAGCGTTGTAATCTCTCGGGCATACATGCACATACAAGTTACCAAATGTGTCAATCTTGTGTTTGCGCCGTGCATCAGCCCCAACTTTTTACCAAAAGGTGAAATTCCATGCATCGTGTTAACATTCAAACTAACGCTTGAAAAGCTTAAAAAACAATGGTTGGTTGGTTATTGGTTTTACGACACGTCGACCGTTGAGTCATGTAGCGTCGCCAATCTCTCACGCCGATTGGTCGCGGGCGAAGAGTAGCGACAGGTGAGACTCGAACCCACAACCTTTCGATTGTGAGACGAGCATCTTACCCCTAGACCACTCGTCCCCTTAAAAACAATACATAGCATTTAAATACTTTGTGATGGTTTCAAAATGCGAATATCAACCCGCCACTGCCAAAAGATATCAGAGTGCATTCACGCCTCATTCATGCAAAACATGTTAGGTGGCTGATTGTATCGCCAAAAACAACACAAGGTTGGTCTGCCAGTTAATTGGCATGGATACTTTCTTTTTGCAATCATTAGACATCTGGCGTTTCAGTCCCTGAACGTTTTGTCTTCTTTAGGTGAGGTCCTTTAGGTGCCGTTTTTTTTTTAATGAAGGTCCTTGTGTCTGGAATTCCGGTATGCATCCTTGTGATTTCCAGCAACAATTTGGATGTCGTAACAGCCAACAACAAATAACGGTCACAACAACCAGAACCAACCAGACCAACCAAAGCAACCAAAAGCCCGGCATGTCTCAACATGTCCGAGCAGGTGCGTACACATTGGCACCGCTAGATGTCATGCCAAGTCAATCTGGCTTGTTTCTCACAGAAATGTTCTGTGCTCATAACCCGATAAGCGTTTCGCTTTGTTAAGCTTTAGACACGCTCACTATAACAAAGGCAATGCCTTGAATCGAATATATTTTTATTCGGAGGAACACATTGATTAGCTTATCCACTGCAGACACACCTCGGTACCATTGCAGCAGTGCTTACCAACATACGAAAACATGGTGCAATTCAGGGTTAAGATGACGATAATGGCACGTTCCCTAAGTGTCAAATTGACTTTCTGGCACTCCAGAATACAGGGATGTATCGTCTTGTAAATCAAGCTATCGGTTTCCGGCTACAGACTTTTGAATGTTCCATGAACTAGCGAGCCAGTATGAAAGCTTCAGACGTATGAAAGCTTCAGAGAAGTGACAAATTGATGTAAGCTCAGCATGTCAAATCTCAGCAGAGATCGCTCCGATTATTTTGCGGCTAGATCCTAAAAACCGACGGATGGAGAGGTGATCTTGATATAGTTTTAAGGGAATTGCTAATAATCTGACTAAACTTAAATAACCTCTTTAACCTTTTCTCCATAACACTCTTGCAAACAATCACATTCCTCACCCTATCACCTATGCATCCATGAGCAGGGGAAAATTCACTCTGAAGCTCAAAGGAAGCGATTGTCATGCCCCTTCAGGCCCCTGGCATGAACCTTCCAGAGCACTAAAGGGAATTAATCGGTTTATGTAGCAAAGTACTTACGATATACCTGCACTCCATTATCCAAACCAGCTGAAATATAATACAAATAATTCCGCTGAACAATATACACTGGCCGAATTTATGTTTCGAAGTACCCAACACACAATAGTGTCCACGCCACAAGTTTACGGGTGACAAAACAAGTTCACCATGGAAAATGCATAACATAAACGTGACAAAGCAAGTACATGAGCTATTTCAGTCATTATTCCGAGGCAGAAAAATGAAAATCGTCCGTCCTATGATAGTGAAATACATTCACTCTCGTCGGTATGATCTAGTTAACCTTGCTCGTATCTGTTCATCTGCAGAGTTGATTTCTTTCACTACGAAAAACTGGACATCATATGTGAAAACCTGGTTCCGTGGTCTCAAGTTAATTTGTCGTACATTGGACTGTCAGTCCCTGAACGTTTCGTCTTCTTTAGGTGAGGTCCTTTAGGTGCCGTTTTTATGAAGGTCCTTGTGTCTTGAATTCCGGTGAACCGAAAACTGAAAGCCCTTTTTCAGTGGCCTTGTTCGCCTCATTTACCCAGTACTTCCGATGCCACAAAACGCCTCCTGCGCCATTTGGGGACATCACGAAAATATTCGTGGCAAGAAAGAGGACGGTTGCATGGAGCTTTTACTTGTGGCTTACGGTTACCTAACAGCGATGCAGCGTTGGTATAAATGTGCAGGTCATTGGTGAGTGAATAATAACAAGTACTACGTAGTACGAAGAATACGTACCAGCGCCTCAAACAACACTCGTAATAACCAACGTTCAACGCGGGTAGCAAATAAATGAAAATATAGACAGGAGTTGTTTCGCCTTTTGTCTGAATATCCCTATTCAATGTTTGTCTCTAACGATTGTGTAAATTCGAGAATGGCTTTCATGACCATTATCATAATAATAAAAAACTGGTCGGCAACATGCGCATATTGTTCAACTTTGTGCTCCAAAAGACGTAAAGTACAATGAACAGCTTTCGGCTGTAAGCTTGATACTTGAGGCTTACAGCTACCGCAAGCTTGCAAGCTCACGCTTGAACTGAAGATAACTTGCGGCCGGATGCTTTCCATTGTACTTAAGGCCTCTCCGATCCCAAGGTTGACAATTTACTGGCATATTACCGACCAGTTTTGAAATTATGTTTTCTTCTCACCTTACCTTTTTCATCTGATGATGCCCATAGTTTTTTTCCAGCTATATTAACCAAGAAAAAGAACCATTCCTTCACTATGGGCAGTGCAAGAAATTAGACATTGCGGTGACGAGCACTCGCTTAACCAACATATCACGTTACTCCCGGCAACATAGAACGTAGCTTTATATATCTCCAGAATATTGACGTTGGTGGATGAAGCCTCTCTGCAGCAATCTGCACCAGTCTGACAGCCAATCCCTCTGCACCAGTCTGATTGCCAACCCCTCTGCACCAGTCTCGGAGAGCAGCCGTCTCTTGGTTGGCATGGTGTTGACAATCTCTCTGCACCAGTCTCGGAGAGCAGCAGCCTTCTTTCTGTTCCCTTCTGGCTCAGGTCAGTCAGGTCAATGTCGGGGTGCAGTCAGCTACCCGATCTCATTTGTAGTTTCTGACTTTGATCGTGACACGAATCAGATTCCGTGCTTCAACGTTGATGATATGCAAACTGAAGACTCAGCATGACGCACTGACACGTGCAATGATCAAGGTGATCGATCCGGCAAGGTGAAGTACCTGAAAATATGTGATGAGCTGTTGAAGATAATTATTTTCGAAACAGATGGAACTTCGCAGGACGAAATGAGTGTCATGAAAGCCAAGACAATATTTTCCAACTTCTACTATCAGTTAAAAAGTGAAAAGAAGACAATGTCCATGTCTGTAAACCACAATTTTCCCATCAAATGTATGGACACCAATCAGATCAGAACTAAAATTTCCACCCAAATTATACCGGAAAGCCATTTTGCTTGGCAATCATCGGTATTTTGGCCCCCAGGGCGTGACGTATGGATATGTCTTCCATCGGCACGTTTCATGTTCTATCTCAGTCACCTGACCTGATCTTGACTTCAAGCATGGGATACCATTAGAAAAAGTTAGCATTGCATATCTCGATTTGTAAAAAATATGCATCAGCTAGAAAGTAATACAGACGGATGCGATGTTCCCAATTTATATCCAATCTATTCCGTTTCAATTGGTGAGCTTCTCTGAGGTCACTTTGGTATACTTTTCACTCATATATATATATATATATATATATATATATATATATATATATATATATATATATATAATATACACCATAATTGACTTGGCCTGCTGTGAGAATTTACAGTGCCCCTCTAATGCTTCAATTGCTAACCAGTGATGCTGGTGTTATCGAAGATGTATGGTGACATTGTACCACATTGATGTCGCCAAGGATTTGGAAAGGGGAGATGAAGGACTATTAAGTTAATTCTTTCCACGGAACACTGTAGGTGCAATTATATATTTAACAACATTTAACCAAGTTGGGGTCGAGGAGGCCGTGTCTCCTCGCCCCCCAACCCACGGTGGCGCTGTCCTGTTCTGCCAGGAGTATTCCGAAAGTGTGCACAGTACAGTGTACCATAGGGTGTGTGGGACATCGTTGGACAGTAATGACAAGCAAACGAGATCATGTTTCGGTTCGTTCCGTTGTTTATTTTTAATCGCCTCGACCACTCGTCATACGCCAGGTGACATGTCACGTCACACCTCGGTAAACACTTCGGAGGGCCACCAATTGGCACCCACATACGCCAGTGTGTTCCGAAGTTATAACGATATTTACAATCAAACACATAGGACAGGAGTGAGTGGAGACAATGTTCAAACCTGTGTCTCAGTAGCTTGGGGTGTGCTTGTAAATAAATGCGCCGTTCGCCCAGCCTGTACCTTGATATCTTTACTTAAAAGCTGTAGCCTCCTTCACGCTCGAGGAAGCGACGACTTTGAGTCATGTGAGAATATACAGACTAGTGACACAGGTGTCATTAATCAATATATTCTCCCAGATCTCGGCCAGCACGAGTTGCAATTTGTTTGGCTTAGTCTAAAGGTCCATTCACGCATGGCATTTTCGGCAGCTTTTCCATCGACCGATTTGGCGGCTTTTTATCGAACGATTTGGTAGGCTGCCGGTTAGACAAGTTCCTTGGGATTACTGGGCGTGTACCGGGGACAACCTTATGCAAGGCCACAAGATGACTTGAGGCGGCACAAGTTTAGTATCGAAGGACAACTATTTATAACCACATTTGTGTATCAATACCTCCGAACTCCAGATTTCTTTCTTGTTATGCTGCTGCTTGAAATTTTTTATTATTTTTTAGATAAATTTAAACGGTTTTGGGTTAGGCTTTTTGCTAAGCAGACTTGTTGCGTGAACCCGGCCCCCCCACCCGATCCATTAATGTTTGACGCATAATTTTCCAAAAGTTTAACGCCGTCAATGTGGGGTTGTCCCCTTATCGCCAGCTTCACCCTCCCGGGCTACCCCACTGAAATACCCACGCTACCCCACTGAAATACCCAGCAATAGAGAGAGAGAGCTAGAAGTGACCATGTGCAACCGCGGACTAGTTAAATTTGACACTTCAAAGACCAGAGGGACCTTGCGGAAAACATTGGATCCACTACGATTAAAGAGATCCCCGAGCGCGGAAGAGGAGCCCCAGGTTCCTGAGGAGCCAGATGGCTCCCTGAGATGATCACCTGGCACTTGATATGACTAAGGACACTGGGACTGGGTGCTGAAAGAGACCCTGAACCCGGGCGGCGCTGGGCCCTCCAGCCGAACGCGATGGCCCAGAAGGAGGGGAATCTTCACCACTGACTATCTCTGAAACCGCGTGAGTTATGAAGACTGAAGTGGTATCATTGAAAGGTCTCCATGAGACGATTCTTACAAAGGTATCATTGCAACCTCAGATTATAAATTGGGTCACCAAAGATCATAAAATGTAACATTTTGGACTCTTATTCCTTCAGTAGTTTAACTCACTTAAATTGAAGCATATTCTGCCCAGAGCGGATTGTAGCAACATCCGCCGTATATCAATATGGCATTTGCCACGGTCAGAGATCAAGGTCTCTGACTCTGACCGACCATCTCATGACCTAGAGATGAGGAAAAATCGATTGACTGCAATGTGAAGCATTGAATTGCCAGTGCTGAATTGTGGATGATATTTATCGCTTACTTTGTATAAGCGCTGATGGTGTCCTAATGGTTGCCTGGGGGTGCCAGAAGGACTCCTGGCGTGAATAGATCGGTCTCCCAGTACGGCACGGTCATATCCGGGCACCCTGTGATATTGATCGCCTTGGAATATATATATATATATATATATATATATATACATATATATATATGTACATAAATATATATATATATAGATATATATATATATATATATATACATATAATATATATATATATATATATATATATATAAATATATATATATATATATATATATATTTATGTACATATATATATATATATATATATATATATATATATATATATATATATATATATATATATATATATATATATATGCATTCTATAATGCAACATCCATAGAATGCTTCATTGAGCTGTGTGAAATTGTTAATCTATCGTATATGGACATCGTCACGGCTTTTGAATAAGGGAGGAGGGATGGGGACGCGGGGGTTTTAGGTCGATTTTTATTGCATGCAACGCTATAGGTGTAGGTAATGCTAAACTTAACGAGGCTTGGGCGGGCGTATCTCCGTCCTTGTCCGGTCTCGGTGGCGGCGCTCATGCTAACCAACTGCTGTCACAGTGTCGCATTATGCAGCATCACAAGGTGATGGCGCTGCTAACCAACTGCTGTCACAGTGTCGCATTATGCAGCATCACAAGGTGAGGGCGCTCATGCTAACCAACTGCTGTCACAGTGTCGCATTATGCAGCATCACAAGGTGATGGCGCTTTTGGATATAAGGGCCATGATAATACAACCCACTCTGATGTCCAGGATGTTACTCATGGCACTCGAAATTTGGAAGTGGGACGACTGTAAAACTTGCTCTACAATACTTTCAGGCTGGCTATGCACAGCAACATGTATGTACTGGTCAGCTGGAGCAATCAAGCTGGCAATTACCTTGCAATTGGCAATGGCATTTTGTATCTGCTTCCATCTTATCATCTGATTTAATTTTTTCAAGTCGGTTCTTTCTCCTGTTCTGCTTGTGTCTACTATTTACAAAAGTTGACGTTTCGTTCATCGACAGAGGAATCGCTTTTCCGAATGATAGTGTCAAAGCGATGTCATGCCTCCTGTGGTGGCAAAGTACAAGGACAAAGTGTTTTGTTTTGCATTCGCTAGCTATGTAACAGATTCGGATTTTAAATCGTAGAGGATTAAGGGCGAAGAGGGAAACTGAAGGAAAATAATTTTACCATTCAACAGCCAAATACCTGATCCTAAGATTTCATGTCACCATCACCAAGATTCCAAGTTCCTCCATCCTTCCATCGAATGCCTGTCATTCCCCTCTGATCGTCGGGCCAGCACACCAGGGCAGTGTACTGTACATGTTTAAGACAACGTGCATGAGTGTTGCCGTTCTACATCAAGCTGCAGTCTCCTGTCCTTTCGTGCAATGCGGGGTAACATAGCAGCGCAGACACGTCATCTAAACATTGACGGGGCTTTAGCCCTACTCTGACTTCCCGTTCCACTTTTGTGGGCTTATTCTTTTGCAGGACTTCTGCCTACCTGGTTTGCAACTGATGATTCAATCAAGCTGCATCGGCGCACAGCCGAATTCTCCTGACCTAGTTGATTGATGGGCTCGAATGTGTGTTGCAAGTTGTACGATGACAGTGACGTCGGTCAGTGACAACATTTTCACCCAACCTGCAATCGCGGCAGAAATACATTTAGTCACAGAACTGTCGGTGAAGAGGTTACTTTGGTGGTCAGCCGCACTATTGCCGGACTGAGATGGTCAAAATCTTTGAAAATGAACTACGAACTGTCACAAACTTTAGAAATATCAAACACTTCAAAAACCTTCGGAAACCAGTAGCATTTCTACGGTGGTGGTGGTTGTGACTTTACGACGCACTCAGCAGCTGAGGCCATATGGCGTCGCCTGCCTCCCACCCTGGCAGGAAGAGCGGGCGCCGCGGGGAATCGAACACCGTACCTCTGGCTTGCCAGACGCTCAGCTTAACCACTGATCTACCGACGCTCCCTGTAGCATTTATCCAAATCATCTTGATTAACCTCTAGAAGCTGACTTCCAAAACTTTTAGATTTCCGAGAATCCCCTGAATCTGGCAAGAGTAACACTGGTCAGCCACCTCGTCTCAGTTGGCCAGAAGTCACCGCGTGCCCCATCGTGGCTGCCGCGCACCGTCCGGCTTTGAAGCCACGCCAACCGTCCCGCTCAGAGTCGATTAACTTTTTACCTGTTGACAGCTCAGGTACACGGCAGAATACAGCCGCGATGGAAGTGCAATTATATCCGCCCGAGCTGAGCTCTAAAAACGCGAAACGTCTTCTTTGGCCGTGTAAGTGTAAGACGGGTTGACGGTCGGGCACGCCGAGAAGCGGGATTAGCGGTGTTCATTTCGCGCGGCCGATTGGGACTGGCAATCCGACAAACATTGGCGAAATTACGAGGTTCGTCTGGGCGTAAGCGCTTCCAGAAATAGTATCGTGCACCATGCATACACAGTACCATTAGAGGCGCTGGGTGTCTGAGGAGTGTGCTATGCTGCTGGGTGTCTGAGGAGTGCGCTATGCTGCTGGGTGTCTGAGGAGTGTGCTATGCTGCTGGGTGTCTGAGGAGTGTGCTATGCTGCTGGGTGTCTGAGGAGTGCGCTATGCTGCTGGGTGTCTGAGGAGTGTGCTATGCTGCTGGGTGTCTGAGGAGTGTGCTATGCTGCTGGGTGTCTGAGGAGTGTGCTATGCTGCTGGGTGTCTGAGGAGTGCGCTATGCTGCTGGGTGTCTGAGGAGTGTGCTATGCTGCTGGGTGTCTGAGGAGTGTGCTATGCTGCTGGGTGTCTGAGGAGTGCGCTATGCTGCTGGGTGTCTGAGGAGTGTGCTATGCTGCTGGGTGTCTGAGGAGTGCGCTATGCTGCTGGGTGTCTGAGGAGTGTGCTATGCTGCTGGGTGTCTGAGGAGTGCGCTATGCTGCTGGGTGTCTGAGGAGTGTGCTATGCTGCTGGGTGTCTGAGGAGTGCGCTATGCTGCTGGGTGTCTGAGGAGTGTGCTATGCTGCTGGGTGTCTGAGGAGTGCGCTATGCTGCTGGGTGTCTGAGGAGTGCGCTATACTGCTGGGTGTCTGAGGAGTGCGCTATACTGCTGGGTGTCTGAGGAGTGCGCTATACTGCTGGGTGTCTGAGGAGTGCGCCATACTGCTGGGTGTCTGAGGAGTGCGCTATGCTGCTGGGTGTCTGAGGAGTGCGCTATACTGCTGGGTGTCTGAGGAGTGCGCTATACTGCTGGGTGTCTGAGGAGTGCGCTATACTGCAGGTACAGAGTCAGGTCTCACATCGTTGTCGGAAGAGCAGTTGCGCACCGCTACTGCCCTCTTGACCATCGCTGAATATGGATATGTCTCTTCAGGAGCACGCCGCATCTGGGTCGCATTGTTGGGAGAAAAAGAAACACAACCACTACCAAAACGTTTGTCGCCTTCTTTTTCAACTCAACATAAATGATCACCCCTCTTATGACTGAAATTCGATACCTGTACTTCGACAAGTATATATATATATATATATATATATATATATATATATATATATATATATATATATATATATATATATGTATATTAATTCATATCCATGAATGAATGTCCATATATGTGCGTGTATGAAACTAAGAAATGTTTTCTCATGCTTATGGGATGCCTAGAAAAATAACGTCATGAATTTTCTAACCCAATTTCCCCTCGTATGACCCAGTGCCTATGTTGAAGCACATAAACGGCGACACCAAGCAGGCCTTCGACACAATCACTGCAATATCCCCGCACGGCGTCAAACACACTCTGCAGGCTGTCCAGCCGCCAAGTATCGGCACACCGCTGCCGCCCGAGAAGCGACACATCTACACAAACACCGCCGTGCAAACACGGCGACGAGCGGCTGTGTTTGGTTCCGACGGCTGCGGCGACGCCACTGACGCGCCGCACCGCGCCACAACCGGCGCCATTTGGCTGCCGACAGAGCGATCGGCGCCGCGCCGCCGGCGCGCTGGCGCAGCACTGGCGCAGCACTGGCGCAGTACTGGCGCAACGCGGCGAGCTCGGCGACTTCACCCGACCGGCACGCTGTGTGTTGTGCAGCGGACGGCACGAGAGCCACACGAGTGCCGGCGAAGGGCTCTCGGCCGCCGAGGCGACGCGAACGCCGCTCCGCTGATAAGCTGTTGAGACGACCCGCGTCGGCGCCAATATCGCCGCGTCTCGGCAAACACGCCGCGCCGCGGGCAAACACGCCCGGCCAACGGCGCCGCCGCCGCTCGCCGCTGGGCGGCGGCGGCAATCAATGGAGGCAATCGGCGCGCCCTGTCCCTGCCGTGTCCGCCGGGGTGCCGCGTCTGCCAGGGTGCCGTGTCCGCCAGGGTTCCGTGTCCGCCAGGGTGCCGTGTCCGCCAGGGTGACGTGTCCGCCGGGGTGACGTGTCCGCCAGGGTGACGTGTCCGCCGGGGTGACGTGTCCGCCAGGGTGACGTGTCCGCGGGGGTGCCGTGTCCGCCGGGGTGACGTGTCCGCCAGGGTGATGTGTCCGCCGGGGTGCCGTGTCCGCCGGGGTGCCGTGTCCGCCAGGGTGCCGTGTCCGCCGGGGTGACGTGTCGGCGAGGGTGCCGCGTCCGCCAGGGTGCCGTGTCCGCTGGGGTGACGTGTCGGCGAGGGTGCCGTGTCCGCCAGGGTGCCGTGTCCGCGAGGGTGCCGCGTCCGCCAGGGTGACGTGTCCGCCAGGGTGCCGTGTCCGCCAGGGTGCCGTGTCCGCGAGGGTGACGTGTCCGCGAGGGTGGCCTGTGCTGGACGTGGTCGTCTCTGGAGGGACGGCACCTCCACGTCAGCCATCCATACAGTGAACTGCTCCATGCCGGTCTCCGCTCAAAGGGCTGCTTCCAGCCAGTTCTCAGTCCATGGGCTGCTACCAGCCGGTTCTCAGTCCATGGGCTGCTCCCTACCGGTTCCCTGTCCATGGGCTGCTCCCTGCTGGTTCCTGGTCCATGGGCTGTCGTTTTTATTATACGTTATCGCTGTTATTTCCTTGTGTCATATCGATGCAGTTTTGCAACGAATCATTATATGTCGGGCTTGAAGCAGGAAAAAAGGTTCACGGTTGTTCTTCTGGGCGTCAAATGCATTCGGAAGAATCATACAGTGCACTACCCAAAGCATCAACCCACTGATCTGCTTTGGCCGGGCTCATGTGGAGTAATCCTGTGCAACACAAATTGTGCCTTTCGAAGCAAACGTTCAACAAAGGTACTTGTCCATCCCCTGCATTTTTTCAATCAGATGCTCCGACAATCATTTCAACCAAATTCATGTGCGGTTGTTTTAGTTTGATTTTTATGCGGGGGAGAGGGAGCGGATAGAATGCATTCCCTGAAACCGAAAGACATTGTGTGATTTCCTCCAAAGATAGCCCAAGAAAATCGTAATGAAGATGTACTCACCTACGTCTGTACAATTTCAAAACGTTAACAAGGACGAACTCAGGAACGCCAAAGGGAAGGATAAATATCAGGTCTTCTTTTACCTGTAACATTGCATTAAGGTTTGCTCCGATGTTCATGCTTGAGTGCTTGATTTTCCAGAGTAATACGGAACAGTCACCAATAAAAGCTTGTTGGTGAGCCTGGTGGGAAGTGAAAACAAGCTGACTGCGGCAAGGGACATGGATTACGCCACAGGGGGAGGGGGTGTATATCCCATATCATTATCCCTTACTTAGGGATAATGAAACAAAAGCATCTAGGAACGTTTATGGGTGGATGTCACCCCAAAGTGTTTCATTGCGACCACTGAAAAACCAGAAACGCACGCGGCAGCTTCTCGGCGTTTGGCATGGCCGTTAATATATCTTTTGCATACCTTTTCGATGGAAAATGATCATGTCGTGTCAGGTCTCCTAGTCCTGGCCTCATTTCTGGGTGCATGCTTGATACATATGCTTTCGCCGAAATCATAGTTTTTACTCGTTTCATGCTATTAACCCCCCTCGGGTTGTCATTATCAGCCCCCCTAAGGTTTTCCGCAGATAGTGAAGAAACAGCGCAGAGTAGCACGCCGAAATTTGGCATACCTCTTCCCACATCAATTTGACATGTTGCGCAACATTTTTGAGGTCAGGTCATCTACGGTCACCGAAGGAGTCAAGGTCAAGTGAGGTCACCTCCAAAAATGTTCAGCCAGTCGTCACGCTTTAACAGATAAAGATATTTGAATAAAACTTTCGGCGTTTGGTTATCTTTAAGGATACAGCAAAACGTGCCGCAGGAATTTGTGATTTTTCGTTCTTGATAACATCCTTATTTTGCATATTTGCCAATTGGGGATAAAATCGAGGTTTCTGGCTAAAGTAAGGACTTTTTATGAGAAAAAGTTGACTTAAAACAACGCTTCCCGGTGAGCGCTACCATTAGAGGAAGACAAATTCAAGAAATTGAAAACTCAAAAGTTGAAACTTTCAAAAAATAGAATGTTGATTTTTGAGTGGGAAAACATTTTGGGGCTATCGTCGATTTCGGCTTCTTTTTCTGATTCCATTTTGTTCTTCAAAATCTACCCCAAAATGAACTCCCAGACCCCAAAACATGACGTCAGTTGTGATCCCATTACAAAAAATCGCAGAGGCAAAGTGTCATCCGCTAGAGATGTATTACGTTAAGGAAAGGGTTACGTTAATCCGGCTTATGTGGCATCCGGTTATATCGATTAAGCAAGAGAGGAAAGATGAGACGCCGGCAAACAAAGAACGTGGCGTAAAGGGCCGATACATACATGGAATACAGGTTCATGTACAGACATACATACATACATGCATAACAATCAGGACATTTGGAGGGTGGGCAGCTTCGTAACCTACGAACAGGCTCCACTGCCGGCTTGCGACCTGAAACGAAGCGGAGGCCTGGCGCCCAGAACGAGTCGTGGGCGTCAGGTCCGACCTTGTATGTGTAGGTGTATGTTTAAGTTAAAGTTTGGAAAACCCTGAGAAGGGGAATGCCAAGCTGCTTGGAAAACCCGTAGGTAAAAAACCAAGCGCAATCTATAAGGAAAACCGTCCGTTTTGGCCAAATTGGATCGGTCCCTGCCTACCTAGTGTGAAATAACCTATATGTATGTGTTTTACGACGTCGGAGAGGAGGACGTGTGTAACGAAGTCATATAGTTAACGAGGAGTGTAACAACACATGTCATATAGCTTTTAACTTCACATCAAATCAGCTTGAACCAGGAAACGTGTGACAGAGAAATCAGATCAGTTCGGAAAGTTTGGTGTCAAGTAAAAAGCGGAAAAAGTAGCTCGAGGAGTGCCGGGTGCTCATTCCCGAGGAGAGCCCGAAGCGAAATTTGTTTATGGATGTTGGTGAAATACTGGATAATAGCGCGACAATGAGGAGCATATGTTGGACAGATAAGACAAATATGGGCGACAGTAATGCGGACTCGACATGTGCTACAAAGTGGAGGGCAGCGTGGTAGATAAACAAAATTGTGTGTCATTCTGGTGTGTCCGAGGCGAAGTTCAGCAAGCACCACCTCGTTCAAACGGGAGTGCTGGTTGGAGGAGGGCCAGTTGGAGAGTGTGGGATTGATAGCGTGTAGGTGTGTGGTGTTGTGTGACCAGCAGACCTGGATATATTTCTTAAATAAATTATTTGTTAGGGATAGGAAATCCCCGGGGGCACCGGAAATCCCTCGTTCGGGGGGAGGTCGAACGCCGCCCGGGCCAGACCATCCGCTCGATCGTTCCCCGGGATACCCCTATGTCCGGGGATCCAGAGGAAGGTGAGCTGAAGGTGTGTGTGGTTGTCATTGTAGAGGTGTGGGATGGCGTAGAGTGTGGGGTGCGTGGTGTTGTGTATGGCAGCGAGGACGTCAACGGAGGATCGTGAGTCAGTGCAGATTGTAGTAGGGGCAGTGATGTGTTGTGCAATGATGTGTTGGAGGCAGGTGAGCATGGCGACTAATTCTGCTGTGCATACCGAATGATGAAGTGTTAACTTGGTTTGGCCAGTGTCGGGTGCAACGCACCAGGCAGCGCCCGTACCATTGCTGGTACGGGACCCGTCAGTGTAAAAAAGTGTGTTGTGGGTGGGCCCCTTGATATTTTTTTTATTGACTTGAACGTAGATGGGGGTGAGTAGGGTTTCATTGTGCCTAAAGAGATATTCAAATTTGGGGTGCTCATGCGCCAGAATGGGAGAAGGGGAAAATTCGGTCAGAGGTTATATCAGGAAATTTCAGTGCGGATGTGAGAACCTGCTTCAAGTGAATAGCAATGCTGTATTTATTTTTGTTTTTGGAGCGTCCAACCGAGGGTTTAGACTATGCGACATTGGAGGGGTTATTTCGCTGTGTTGTTGTCCTGAAGTGGTATCTAACGAGTTGTAGTGTTCTGCGGTGTTGTAGGCTAGGGAGGTTGGCCTCACCCTGGAGACTGGTGGTAGATGTGGTGCGGTGTGCTCCGGTGATGAGGTGGAGTGAGTGATTTTGTGTGCATTCCAGTGATTTGGTGAGTGTGGGGATGTATGATCGAAGATAAACGCATTGTATTCCAGGATTGAACGAATCAGGGCAGCATGCATTTGTTAAGAGTAGTCCTGTCTGCACCCTAGTCGCGACCGGAGATGCAACACAGGAGTCTAAGACGCACAGCGCAGCGCTGTTGAATATGGGTAATGTGGGGGCCAAAATAAAGTCCTTTGTCGAGGATAATTCCGAGATATTTGATGGAGGTTTGGAGGGGAATAATTTCTTCGCGATAGCGGAGCGGTGCACTAGGTGGGATATATCTGGGAAGCCGAGAAAAGAGCATAGTGACCGATTTAGTGGTGGAAATATGTAGCCCCAAAGGGAGCACCATGAATCAATGTGATTCATGGCGAGTTGAAAAACATGTTTAGCTGTATCTGCCGACGGGTGGGTACACCAAGTAGCCAAGTCATCGGCATAGAGATAATATTTTAGAAGGGGAGAAATTAGGGGAAGTTGTTATAATGCGTCGTTGCTTATAATGAGAAAGAGGGTTGGAGATAGCACGCTGCCTTATGGGACGCCTTGATCGAGAGTGTGGGGCCGGGAATAGACGTTGCCGCAGCGGACGACAAAGGAGCGATTTTCTAGAAAGTTGGCAATAAATGTGGCCATTCTGCCCTTGATACCAATTCGGTGTAATTGAATTAGAAGGGCAGAGTTGGTCGAAAGCCGCTCGGAAAGGGGGAGATAATTTTGTTGTTTTCAAGATAGACTCTGATTCGTCCATTGATCATGAGCTCAAAAATATTGCAAGCACATCTAGTGAAAGAGATAGGACGATAGCTGGAGGGGAATGCGCGGTGTGGGGCTCTGCCATTGTAGAAGGAGCGAAGTTGATTCCAGATTTGGGGGAGGGGGTAAATCGGTTGAATGTGCTGGAATACAGTTGCCAGCTGTGTTTTTGGCCAAAATGATAATTTGCTGACATCGTAGTTTTGCCTCGCGAGCTTCTACCATGTTTTGCATGGTGAGTTTTTTTCCGAAATTTCCGCTCAGCCCGCCGCCGTGAGGCGTCGGCTCGTTGGCACTCGTCGTTCCACTATGGCACGGTTTTACGGCCGGGGGGGCGACGAGTTTTGGGTACGTGTTTTTCTGCCGCGAGTAGTATGGTATTAAGGAATACCGAAATTGGGGGTGAGACTGGGGCTGGATAAGAGTATCAATTTCCTGGGAAAAAGACGGCCATTTCGCTTTGCGAATGTTCCAGTTGGGTATCAATAAACTATCTCTAGACTGGGCTGAGCGTTCGGGTGTGACGTGGATGGGGAAGTGATCGCTACAAAGGGGATCGGGTTGAGCATGCCAGGAGAAGAGGGGTGAGATAGAAGCTGAAGCTAGGGAGAGGTCAATGGCAGAGGGACGGAACGGGGCGATGTCTATGTTGTGTGTGGGTGTTTGGCCATTTAAAAAGACCATGTTGTGGGTGTTGAGGAGTGTTTCAATGTGATGTGCGCGTTGGGATGTGGTGTGACAACCCGATGCCTGGTGGTGGGAGTTGAGGTCGCCTAGCACCAGACAGGGGTGTGGGAGAAGACCGAAGAGATTGGTTCCAGAAGCTAACGATAGTGTATGCGTAGGGAAAGATAGAGGGAAAGTAGTGAGCTCTAGTTGTGCAATTTGGACAGATACTGCAATTAAATTCAGGTCATTGAAAATGGTGATCGGGCGATGAAGAAGGGTGTCGGTGACGAATAAAGCTACCCCGCCGCCGCGGAGTGTAGAATTTCTGTTGTAGGGTATAACCAAATATATGATGTATATAGGGTATAACCAAAGATATTAAAATAATAGGGATCATTGTCGCGCCATTGGGTCTCATGAACGGCGGCAATGAATAGTTTATTTTTGATGATATATTCCTTGAATTCTGCCCAATGGGATATGAGTGACCTCGTATTCCATTGGAGCAATAATTCAGTAGTGGGTGTCTGCATTAGTGGTATTGGTGCTCACGCCCCCGCAGGCGTGTGTGTGGCGGGGAGGACGTGGCGGAGTCGTCCGACTTGTACGAGTCAGACGACTCCGGTGTAGAAAAAGATAGCTCTGGATCCCCGGGGGGGGTCGGGGAACGGGGGGAGGGGGTGGCGGACACCGGGTGTCAGGGAGGGGAGTCGACCCCGAGGGGGCGCCCCTTGCCTCGTCCCGAGGGGACGAGGCCCTTGCCCTGGTGGGCGGAGCGGCCTAGTGGTGGTGGGGGAGGGGGCGGGCGTCAGAGCAGCCCGCGATGGGAGCGGGGCGTGCGGCCGGCGGCAGAGCTGCCTGATGGCAGTGTGGGGGGGGGGGAGCGTCGGAGGGGCCCGCGCCGGGAGCGGGGCGCGTGGCCGGCGGCGGGGCGGCCTGTTGGTGGTGGGTGGGGGGGGAGTCGGTAGAGCCCGCTATGGGGGCGGGGCACGTGGCCGGTGGCGGGTGAGGTTGGGAGGAGGGGGGAGGGTTGGGCTCGGTCAGTCCGGGCGAGATGGACGGGGACGTTGAACCGCCTCTGTTGGGGTCGGCCACAGAGCGGCCAACCGGGGCCGGGACCATACGGCTGGTGGGGGCGAGGACGGGGTGCCGCGCTGAGCAGCGAGGCGACGTTGCTGCCTCTCCTTAGCCTCCAACCAGGCCAGGCACCTGGGGGACGAGGCATGGTGAGGCCCCTGGCATGCCGCACATCGCTGCTCGACATTGGAGCAGGATTCAGTGGGGTGCCCCTCGGCACAACGGCCACAGGCTCGGCACGCCCGACTCTGGTGCCCGTAGTGCTGGCAAAACGCACAGCGGGCTGGGGGCGGGGTCCAGGGTCGCAGCGCGACTCTGAGATAGCCCGCCATGATATGTTTGGGCGGGGTGAGGGTACTGAAGCCCATTTTAAGGACAGGGCCAGGTCGGGGTCGGCGGCGGAGACGGGTCACTTCGCATACCCCCGCGGTCCGAGCTCCGCGAGGAACTCGTCCTCAAACAGCTCCGCGAGCAGTATGCGGTAGCGAAAGTTAAGTTTAGCCGGTCGGCTAAACTTAACTTTCGCACCGCCATGAGCACTGGCGGATCTAGCCCACCGGTTTGGGGGGGCAACTTTCGGTTTTCGGCGTCAACCCCTCCCCTCTCCCTCCCCCAGTGGCGTACCTAGGAATTACATCAGGGGAGGGGTCGAACGGATTTGGAGGGTGCCCATTCTCCCGCTATTTTTGGTTAAAAGCACCGGATTTCGACCACTATTTGGCAAAGGGGCCCATGTGAAGAAAAAAATATAATTGACAACATAATTTCCTGTGTAGGGGCCCCAGCCTACCTCCACCGTTTCTATGTTACCGGATTTTTGTTCTTGTTTACCAAAACGTTCACGTTCTTGTTCAACGTCTTGTACCACGTCAAAGTTCATGCACGTGTACACACTGGCGGATCCGATTTTGTCAACTCTTGCTGTAAGCAGAACTTAGAGCATGGAACCCTCGATGTGTGTTAGAATCTACTATGCTGCCATACTGGCTTCCAAACAATTATGTTTAAAAAAAAACTTTAAAATTGGAGATTCTTTCATCCAGACGCTATTTTTTAACCTCGGCAAAGGTTACTGCATTTTAATTTAGTTGACTTCTGTTGGTTTCGGGGGGCCAAAAGACACTATGGCCCCCCCTTTTAAGCGCTTCGGGGGCCATGGCCGGAGTGGCCCCTCCCTGGATCCGCCAGTGTAAATACATACCTCCTCTTGCTATTCTTCTTGAAAAGATCAGTCAATGTAGCCTGTCTCTTCATCTTAGCAACCCCAACATCAACATGCGAAACATGCTGCTCAACTGGGCTCAACTGGTCACTCGCACAAAACATCCTGTTCAAATTCCGCTTTCGAAATCTGGCTCACTGGGTCCGCTTGCCCGTTACTGGCTAAACAAACTTCATGAACCTATCTGACGAAGGAATAATGAAACTGCTGATTTCGTCATCTCTTACTGTAAGCAGAACTTCAACAGCATAGAACCCTCGATGTGTCAGAATCTACTATGCTACCATATTGTGCTTCCAAATAATTATAACAAAATACCTGTAAAATTGGAGATTATTTCACACGGAACGCTATGTTTTAACCTCAGCAAAGGTTACTGCATTTTAATTAAGTTTACTTTTGTTGGTTTGGGGGGCCAAAAGACACTATCCCCCCCCTTTGAAGCGCTTGGGGGGGCATGGCCGGAATGCCCCCCTGGATCCGCCAGTGGCCATGAGTTCCACGGCGGGGTCGGTACCGAGGAACCTGTGGACACTGAGGAGCGTCCGGCCATGGGAGGCCTCCCTCACCCGCACTAGTAGTGAGCCGGAGCGGAGGACTTTGTCGGAGACCACTCCACCGGTCCACCCATCCAGCTCCCTTGCAATCGCGAAAGGGGAGGTACGGGTCCACGAGCCCTCGATCCTTGTTAGGATGAGGAATGACTCACCCTCAGGGGGATCCTGGGGAGGGGGCAGGCGTGCTCCCGGCCGCGGCCGGCGCCCGCCGCCTTCCGGAGGGGGCGGGGGTCCCCGAACATACCGGGGCCGGGGTGATACCACGGAGGGGGAGGGGGAGGAGTGTCCGGTGTGTGGCGTGAGAAGCACCCAGAAGGGGTGCTACAGGGAAGGATGAAGTAGACTGTCGTGTAAAGGTGGAGAGGGACACAGAGTTTGGAGGGATGGGAAAGTCGGTTAGAGGCGGGCGCAGTCACGCTCCGTAGAACGCTAGCCCGATCCTTTAAACCGGAAGGGTATCTCTAACCGACTCTAACCTACAGGGAGGGATGGAAGAAAAGACAGTTGAGGCTGGCCGCCGCTACAATTTATGTTTTCTGACGGCACCCGAGAGCGCCGTTGGGCCGAAAGGGAGTGGGAGGGGAGCTGCGCCGGCTAATCCGGCGAGCAACCACTAGTGGTAGTAGTCGGCTAGTCCGGCTAACAACCAGCTAGTGGTTCGGGTGTCATACGTCACCCGGGGGAGGGGGCGGAGTATCCCGTAGATGTCCTGGGAAGGACATCCACGTCGGTGGTCGATCCAGCCGGCATCCAGCCGGCGCGTCGGTGGCCGATCGGTGGCACTGCCAGTTGTCGGTGCACTCATCAATAGCGCGCCGCCGCTTTGTCACCCCGTTCATTGGCATGCGGCGACTGCGCGCGTGCAGGCCATTTGCGACGCTCGATGAGGGCCGCTGTCGGGCGCGACGGCGGCAAATGACAGGCGTCGGCGTCGGCGACCATCGGACCTCGCTCCGACTCCCTCTCGGCCTGAGGGATGGGCGGCGAGAGGCGGGGAGCTGCCGGTGGGGGATAGTCAGACGGACCTGCGGGCGAGACACGCGCAACACAGACCGTCGTACCGCTCTCCGACTCCCTCTCGGCCTGAGGGATGGGCGGCGAGAGGCGGGGAGCTGTCGGTGGGGGATAGCCAGACGGACCTGCGGGCGAGACACGCGCAACACAGACCGTCGGACCGCTCTCCGACTCCCTCTCGGCCTGAGGGATGGGCGGCGAGAGGCGGGGAGCTGCCGGTGGGGGATAGTCAGACGGACCTGCGGGCGAAACACGCGCAACACAGACCGTCGTACCGCTCTCCGACTCCCTCTCGGCCTGAGGGATGGCGGCGAGAGGCGGGGAGCTGCCGGTGGGGGATAGTCAGACGGACCTGCGGGCGAGACACGCGCAACACAGACCGTCGTACCGCTCTCCGACTCCCTCTCGGCCTGACGGACGGGCGGCGACTGTCGGAGAGATGTCGGAGAGATGGTGTCTCTCCTTGTCGGTGAGGTATGACACAATGATCAAGCATAACCAGATAATGTTGCCATCGTCGAAGCCCCTTCTCGTAGCACGCCCTGGCCGCCAGGCGTGCGGATAACGGTGCTTCCCTTTGCAGGGAGAGAAAAGTGCTCCGACCCACACGCATCGTCAGGAGGTTGCGTTCTTTCCGCTGAAGTGCTGGCAGCTATCTATGACAACGGGGCCGTGGCACAACGGCAGATGCACCAAGTTGCGACGGATGGACATCTGGCGTCTCGCGCAAAGCGGGTAGCAATGTACGTGCGAGACGTGCCTACTCACTGGACCGCCAGCGGATGATCCCGCGTCTCTGTCCGACGTCCCATCTGGAACGCCGGACTCGACCGACGAGCCGGGGTCTGTCGACAGACTGGCTGCCGGCCCGCCACGCGGGACCACCAGACGAGCTCGGTCCAAACAGACACCCCATCGGAACAGAGATCATCTGGACGACTGCCCGGTGACCACCATGTCCCCAACCAAGCCAACGACATCGCGAGACCAGAGTCTACCCGTCGACGCCGCCACCGTCGCCGTCGTCACCGTCGCCGCCGCGGCCTCCGTCACCAGCATCGAAGTCACTGTCGCCGGGATGGACGTGCATGATAGGATGTCCACCGTATTGAGACTTGTGGTGCGCGGGCTGCGTGAGGTGGCAGAAATGTGATAGAGAGGACTCCGATCGCGGGGCCACCCTCGTCTCCGAGCCTGCCTTGCGGGCCGTGCCAGATACTTGGTGCAACAGTTCGGCAGGTGCAGGCGACGGTGTGAGCGGCAGCATGCGGCCGGCCGGCCGGACGGCGCGTCTCAGGCGGCCGTCCCCAGCTCGCGACCACAACTACGGAACGCCGGGTCGCTTTCTGATCGACGAAGCGACCCGCTGAAATACATTTCAGTGAAACTGAAATGTATTTTACGCAGGCACGCAGGCACGCCGGCGACGCGTGCCTGCTTGTCAGGCACGCGTGGCGACGCTCAAACTTGTGGGTGGCGTCACCATTCCAGTCAGAGAGTGGTCACCATTCCGCTAACTGTGGTGATCCTCTCCACGAGCACCGAATGTGTACAAGCCGGCGGCAGTGGACTGCGTGTCTTGCCTGACTGGCGCCAACGTCTTCCAAGGCCGTCATCTGCTGAGCATGGCATTACGCTTGTCAGCAAATACGCGTTGCATCCCCGGTCAGGGCACCCAGGCGCAACCATTCCAGGCGCTGGGTCTCCCAAGCTGTCATGCCCATATGATTTTGGGTGACTTCAATGCACACTTCAAACCCGGGATCTGGGACAACCGGGGGACAACCTCGGCCACCAGTTGGATGATTGGACACCCGGCTTGCGATTATGACCACGGGCAGCACGATTCGTGTGAACCCGGCGACAGGTGGTCTCTCTACACCGGATGCAACCCTGGTGACGGGAAGCTCTGCCAGCGGTGTTGCGTGGCGCGTCGATCAGGTTATCGGATCGGGCCACTTCCCGACTATGCGTACCATCGACATGGGTCCATCAAGCAGGTGAGAAGGGACAAAGGCACCTTATGAAAGGCGAACTGGGACTTGTTCAGGACGGCTGTGGACGAATTCTTTACACACCGGCCCGGGGACGCCAACGCAACGTTTCAGGTCAGATAACAAGACTTCGAGATAATCGGATATTTTCGGCTGAAGAACACAGTCACGCCCAGAAAATCGGGCAAAACTCCAAAATGGAAGTGCACGTGTAGATCTGGACATAGCCAATCGGTCAGAATTCCGTACATCTTGGTCAGGCCATTAGATAAGCCCCCATGTCAGGTCTAATGTGCTCCTAAATATGCTGATATTTAACCTTTCGCGAAGTAAGTGTGACTAAACGATAGTTCAGATAGGGAAAAGAGTGGATTCTGAACTCAAATTCTTCCCGTAAGGGGTTATCCGAGGTCATGAAGTATCTAGGTCATCCGAACTCATTGACGTAAGATGACCTCGCATGATCTCTCCTGGGCTCCTCGTATAACCCACTATCATGTCAGATTCAGAGGTCGACGAATAGACAAAAAGTAGGCTCACCCCCGACTCCCCGCCTCGAACTGTTTCTTAGTGCAAGGCGGAAAGCAAGAGCAGCATTCTTATGCATATCCGCGAAACAATGTCGATGATGGCCGGAACAATCCATCCGCCTCTCCACTCAGCGCACTAGCCGAGCAAGCGTCCACCCCGCACCAGCCTTCCTTTCCACGCCACGGAGGAGCCCCGGTCGAGCCCACCAAAATCGGGCCCGAGGATGGATCCAGAGCCGCTCACCCATGGACGCGTATGACGACTCCAGCTCGACAAGGTCAGGCGATGACTGGGTCATATACGTGATGCCTCGTACACTCGAACGCCCGCCGTCGCCGCCCTTTACACGGCAGCGTGGTTCCCATAAACGAGGCTAACAGTGATACCAGACAACTGTGAATTATTTATCGAAAACAATCGAGTTCACAGATATTTCATTTGGCATAATTCAAGGAATACATTATTTTAATTGAACTATTGAACGCTACCGTTCTAGAGAAAAGATTCAAAGGTGGCGGCCGGTAAAATAAAATGATGCCGGGTCATCATTTTAATGCCCCTGGTTACGCACCATTCACATAATTAAAATTCGACGCCGTGCGGAGACAAGGCCACCATACTAGTCTCAGGCACCTCACTTTATCACCTAGTTAACTTTGCTGGTAACCTCAAAGAAGATAAACGGGCTTATTTATAGCAGGCAATGTATCGGGGAAAACAATTTTATCGACATCAATAAATAAATAAGAAGAAATTAAGAAAAGCATGGTCAGATATCGAGGGAATATATTTATAGACCGGTATAAGCTTGGTATTGGTTTCGAGCGGCGTCCCGCCACCGCACGCTCCATGTGAACCGCCACTTCATAGCTGCTGCTTCAGACTCATTCGCCGGTGAAACAACATGCAACTTCTCGTGTCTTATCTCTCACCTTCTCTTGCCTAATCCCTCGCCACCGATGTGTGTCCCATGACATCGCTGACTGACGCACAATCAGCTGTGGCGCCAGGAGAACCCATCACATCAAGTCTGGTAGGCGCCAACATACGAAAAATTAGCTTGGGACAACGCAGACATACCACCCAGGAAATCGTCTGCTTGGTGGACAGCTGGATTTCGGTCACTTCACCGTAACTTTGATGACCTAAGGTCGAAACGTCAGAGTACAGATTCACTTTTTATAGCCTGAAGTCTTTCCTGGACAGTGCAGAACGATTCAATTTCTTATCTGTTTACAAGCATGAATAGGTTTCCTGATGTTATTTCAGCTGTTCTAGCATTTGTACACTTTAACACATTTTAAATTTGCAATGGGCAATGCAATGCAGCACATCCACTGATCTCTAATCTGTTAATGATGTGTTTAATAGCATAGTATTGTGTAGTACAGTGCCTTATAGATATATTATCATGACGTACGTATATTATCGATGTATCTCAAGTACACATTTGAAAGTAAAATTCGCTGAATTCCTGTCATTTAGTGGGACTTCGTATATCGATTTCACAACTTTAGCTGGGAATAAATTATATTTACCCCACCAACTGCTTCTTCGACAGTCTTTGTTTCCTCAGCCTTTTCTCCTCCCTCCTGTCTTCTTTTGGGCGATTTTAATGCCAACCGCCGAACATGGTGCAGCGACAAAGCTACACCACACGGACACACAAAGCCACACCATCCGGACATTACATCACCACACCACGCGGACACCACACCACCACGTGCGGCACCACACCACCACGCGGACACCACACCAACACGTCCGGCCGGGAGACCGACAGCGGAGGTCAGGCTGGCCAACATCCAACGGTATATGGATACATGAGGCGTACCCATTTCATCGTGTTCTTGTTTTAAGCTTCCCGCTGGTGTCACAGCTGGCTTCCAACCTAGGGCGTTATGGCAGGTTGTCACTTAAGCTGGGGATGTGTAACGTAAGTTTTATTTTCACGTATAGTGGATGACATTGGTCTTTGCTGAAGGGTAATTTTCCATTTGGGATCAAAGGTTCCAGAAAGGTTTAGTTTTCAGTTGGTTTGACATGAATAGCGTCTGATCACTGGCCACATTATCGGCGGCGACTTCTCGACTGCCAGATCGCGCACCAGACACCGCACAATGGATGGGTCAATTATAATTTGACTCATATACTTTACACTCAGTTGCTTTCCTTCGCTTGGCATTTAATCCACGGTGTGGTGTGCAATGGTGATGAGGAAAATTCGCTCGATGTGAAGACGTCCATGAATGTTTCTGATGAACATTTTACGACTACCAACCAACAGGCGCAATCTGGATACCACAATTATGGTTGTGGCACGAACGCCTACTACTTCATGACTTCATAAATAGCGTAATAGTGTCTTCACATCTTCTTGTTGACTAATGCAGGAAATAAAATGATGTTCATATGTAAGACATCTGAGGAGTACTTGCAGAGACATAGCAGCTTAATCTTTTGGTGTTAGGGAAAAATGTTCAACGCTATCTCGATGTGTTATAGGGGTATGTTGGGATATTTTAAGGGATGGGTAGGGATGCATATTTTCCACGTAATATTAACTGATTGCCTTGATGTGTTGGCACCAACCAGTCACCAACACACCAACACCAGACGCACCAACTCGTCTCTGGTCACCAGCTCCGTCCATCTTCTGGTTTGCTACGGTTTTGCGAAGCATCGACTGCTTTGGTCATATATCGGTGCCACCCTCTCACGCCGAATGGTCACAGGCGAAGAGCAGCGCCCGAAGCCACAGCTTTTCGGTTGGGAGACGAGCGCCCCACCCGTGGACTACTGACCCGCGTCCGTTTATCTGTCTTGGCCCACCCACCGCCACCGTGCACAGAGCCACTGCGGCACTATGTAACTCGTCGGAGCACTGCGAGAATACGCCACGTCGCCACACGTCTTGAGGCTGATTTTACAGCTCAATCGTCTAACGACAGAATGGAGTCCAGCGTCATGTCACTCTCCCAAGATTCCGGGTGGGATATTCACTGGGCATAGGCGCATAAATGTTGCACTCGTAGGCATATGAACCGGACAGGGGGAGAGGCAGAGGGGGTCAGCGGCCCCCTACCAACTTTGGACGAGTTTAACATTCACGCTATGGGCGTTGCGTGGAAATAATCGATTTCAAAATGAATCTTGCACCCGCCCCAACCCAACTTTGGGACAGTTCTTGCGCCACTGATTGCACTTACCGGACTCTCTTCAATCATTCAGCACACCGTTGTGTGTTAAATACTATTAAAAACACTATTAAGATTTTAAATCCCAAATGACCAATCACTATTAGCATGCTAAGCACAACTGCACATAATCTCCAGTCTACCTAGATATCCGGCAGTGGTGGACAAGGAGAGCATTCGTCCGTTCGATTGTGCTGCGCGCACTGACCGCTGCCACACTGGGCCGGAGGGGACTGCATCACGCGCTACTCCTGACAAAGGTGGCTGCGTAGCGCGCGCTGACCGCTGCCACACTGGGCCGGAGGGGACTGCATCACGCAGAACTTCCTACATAGTCAAGACATCCGATAGCAGCGATTCTCAGATCGGAAAGTAACTCTACATTTTCCACCTTTCCAACTATTATACTGAATAATTTCAGAAAAAAAAACGTTTCGGGTTAAATGGACTATTTTCCTACGACGGCAAAGACGTACAAGGCCATGGAAGCATATGTTCCAGCATAAACAATGTTTTGTGAATAATGAAGCATCGATGAAGATTAACGGCATGACTATGAAACACAAATAAATAATCAATTTCCCTTTTACGCCTGCGAGAACCACTGGTTGAAAGCACCAACTGAAAAGCCCCGTCTGCATGATGTTGAGGGACATGCGTCTACACGGTCATCGTCGAAGACAGCACTGCATCATCATCGGCGAAGACAGCACTGCAATGTATATCCAAATCTAACTTCATCTGACCATTGCTCATTTCTGACCTGTGTCTGACTCTAACCTGACTCTCTGACTTGACTCTCTGCTCACTTCTGACGTGACTCATTACTCTAGCCTGACCACACCATTTCCCGTTGGCCATTAGCTGTGTCAAAGCATTGGTTCCCTTAAACCTGGAATTTCGTGGACATAAATTAGTTTTTTTCTGGGAGTGTCATGGACGCCACGCATGCATGTACATTTTATGTCCATGATTTCCTGTTGACATTAAGTTGTTCTTCCACGGACGTCAGCTGCATGGGACCTCAATCGGAGTTCCATGCGTTGACGCGGATTTTGGAGAAGATGGCGTCTGTAGGGCGACTCCTCCCAGGAAGCGCCACAGGCGTAATGTTAAGCCTCACGAATATTGAGGTGCCACGTGCCGCGTCCCCCCCCCCCCGTCTGTGGTGGCGACACCCATGCACCTTACCCAATCTAAACTAGCATAATATTGTCTGATCGAATCAAATCCACCTAACCGAACCTAACTGGACTTAGCCTAAGCTCTACGTATGCTTGACCGCGTAAGATGTACGGATGTTTCATCGCGTAAGACCTGCGGATGTTCAATGGGATAAAACCTATGCATATTGGATCGCTTAAGCCTACTGATATTTGATCACTAAGGCCTACGGATGTTGAATGACGTAAAGCGTATGAATACCTCATCACATAAAATCTGCGAATGTTGGATCGCGTCCAAACCCATGCTTTTCCAATAACGTAAAACCTACTAATATTTGATCGCGTAGTATCTACAGAAGTTCAGTAGCCAATGATCAGTAGTTATATGTAGTTATGTATAGCGTACAATGTTCATCACAGTTGATAATATGTCTCATAGTACACTCAAGATCATAGTGTATTCAAATCCTGGCCTCGACCTAAGTAGCCAGTACTACACAGTAGTTACCTTGAACATCGTTCTGCCATATTGTGCTGAGCATCAAAAGTCGGTGCCGATCGTTCAATACCGATATCGGGTTCTCACACACGGGATCCACACAGCTGTCACCGGTATTGTATTGATTGAGGCAGTTCTAAGGATGCGAGCATATCGGGGCCAGGTGCACAACCAGAATGTTTTTTTTCAGAGGGAAGCGAATAGCGTCAGGTATTTCAGCCATGTGCTTAGCCAAACATCGCACCAACGTGCCTGACGGGGAGAGAGCAGTGGTCTTCCTTGGCTACGCTACTGTTCAAGACTGTCGGTCGTCGATTTATAAACGTGGTCGACATCCAGCAAGTATGTTTTGTAGTAACTATGTATATTTTTGCTCTGGAAAAATCTCCCCATAGATTCCTCACTGCATCCTGCTGGTTGACCGTAAAGCCCCGTTTGGCGACACGCATCGCTGATCATTGAACCACCTACGGTTCAACGCCCTCACATCACTTCGGTCACACGTCGGTAGCCGAGTCGGCGTTGTCTGTGCACAGTCGCCCGCCAGTCAGCCGCTCGATGACATGCCGCGACCCGCCACCGACCCCTGACACCAGCCGAGGCGGCCGACCTCGCCGACGTCCGGCCGCCACGGGCCGACACCGCTCCCGCTGCCGGCCACATGAGCCGCCACAGCCGGCGACGGGCGCCGCGCCTGAGTCGTCGGCCGCCGGCGGCGGCACGACGCGTCGAGCGGGGCGGCGCGGCGCGGCGCGGCGAGCGGCGCGCGCCAGTCACCGCCTTCAAAGCGGCGCGGTGTCGACAATGTCGACGGGGCGCCCCGCCGCGCCGCTCGGCCCTGTTATCAGAGGCTACATCTATTTGCAGATGTTGATGCAGCACCGGCGGCGCGCGGCTCGACGGCGCACAAACAGATAATGCAGCGGCGCGAGCGCGCCGCCAGCTGTCGCAGCACGGGCGGAGAAGGTCGCCGTCGGCGTGGGCAGGCCCCGACTAGCTGCGCGCTGTCGCAGCACGGGCGGAGAAGGTCGCCGTCGGCGTGGGCAGGCCCCGACTAGCTGCGCGCTGTCGCAGCACGGGCGGAAAGGTCGCCGTCGGCGTGGGCAGCCCCACTGCTGCGCGCCGTCGCGCAACGCCGCGCGGGGCAGGCCCCGACTAGCTGCGCGCTGTTGCAACCGTTCGATCACCATGTAGGTCCATATCGAAATGGTGGCGGAAGATCTTCAACAATTTCACATTAGGTGACATAGCTTGGTTTTAAATGCTGGCTGTGGAATATATGGGAATAGTGGATGTCAGACATACGGAGTGATCATCACGACCAGGAAATTTAATGTTACAAGTTGTGAAGTTGAGCTGAACACTGTAAGTTTAATATGTTGGGCTGAACAATGCAATTGTTGGAATAGCTGGATGTTACCGGAGCTAAGACTGGTGCTGCTACTGCTATGTCTGCAATACTGCACTCTCCACCCATGATGCCAGATGTGCACAGAAGCTGGCGTTTTCCACATCAATTATGAAACAAGCGGTATTGGCATTTGAAACAAAGAATTCAGCCTTTCGCTGGGTTCAGCACTGAATTCAGTTAATTTGGTTTATGGTCATAGGACTATGGCATCAAATGAGAACGCTGAGAATAGACAAAGTTGAAGGGCAGCTTCCCCACGAACTAGCCAGGACTATTCACCCATTATTAGGATGAAAAAGCAAGTGAAGATTTTAATAGAATATAGCTACAGATACATCTTCATATTCATACCGTTCCTTTAAGATAAGAAGATTGATTGATTGATTATTTGGCTTAAGGGCGCGCCGACTACTCGGTCATTTGGCGCTTTAAGATAAGAAGAAATTTGAGAAAATTGCAACTGCATCACCGGTCCTCCATAAATTGGAGAGGAGATTGTTTGTTTTGTTAACCTATCAACACATTGGACCCACCAGTGACATCCTTAGCAGGCCATTAGACATGCACGTACTGAGCGTGCTCTATTTCAAGGTTTAGATGCGCCGATAAGTCCAGCTATATGGGTAGCTGCTGTCACCGTGCAGATGCCCTCAGTCGACATGCTGAGATGAACTACACCAAATGCCACCGCTAAATTACATTAATGCCCCGACACGTCATGCCAATAGTGTGAAACTAGCGAATCCGCGGTGAGAGAAATACACCTGATGAAGTTAAATTCCTCAGCAAGTTGTAAGATAATAAGCTGCTATCCAAATTGTAAGCATAAGTCGATCACGTGCAGAAAGAAATGAATGCACCGTGCCAGCAGCATCCAAAAGTTGCCGCTTTTGCCACCAGGGAGCTGTGTCACCATCGCCACATTCCGGCCATACCAGCGATTCGCTCGGTCTCACGGTACAGTTCAAACACGCTCTGAAATGGCCGACTGGGCGGCCACGAGGTGGAGTCCCCTCCGTCGACACGGTCGGCGCTCCTCCGCACCCACAGGTCTCGCAAACACCGCCGGCCGCTGCCCGACCAACAGCCGCCCGCACTTCACCGGTATTTACCGACGACGGAGAGCTTCTCTCAAGGACATGTCTCATGGTAAATTAACGTATTTTTTGGCCACGAAGAAAATATTTTTGCAGTCTATTAGGCGCCGACTGAATGCACTGGCCAAATAGATTTATGGAGTATCCCTGGCTGAAGTGTTATGCTGGCGCGGACGGTGCCATGGTAGATGCTGGTCCGGCGCGGCGAAAATACTGCAGCCTCCGGATATCCATCCATTGTCCTGCTACCGATGCTTCCGTCTCCCTCCGTTCGCTATGTTTTCGTCGATTCCCCTCACTCTGTCTTTCTCTCTCCCTATTTCTATCTCTATCTCTCTCCCTATCTCCATCTCCATCTCCATCTCCATCTCTATCTCCATCTCTCATCTCTCATCTCTCATCTCTCATCTCTGTCTCTCTGTCTCTCTGTCTCTCCGTCTCTCCGTCTCTCTGTCTCTCTGTCTCTCTGTCTCTCTGTCTCTCTTTCTCTCTGTCTCTCTGTCTCTCTGTCTCTCTGTCTCTCTGTCTCTCTGTCTCTCTGTCTCTCTGTCTCTCTGTCTCTCTGTCTCTCTGTCTCTCTGTCTCTCTCTCTCTCTGTCTCTCTGTCTCTCTGTCTCTCTGTCTCTCTGTCTCTCTCTCATCTGTCATCTCTGTCTCTCTGTCT